>RXPK01003006.1:0-61295 GCA_004143645.1 Protaetia brevitarsis | reverse complement strand
TATACGGAAACATTTCTAACGTTTTGATATTTTCCTTAGATTTACCCCCAATCAGTGCAGAAAACTGACAAAAAAAAGTGAGTTTTACCAAGAAAAAAAAACCTACATTTTTTAGTGTGTATGATTCTTCTCATTTAACATCAATAATTTTTAATCATAAAAACCCTCATTTATTTCCGACAATCGAGCTATCAAATCGATTTGCTTTGGGTTTATCTACGTTTAGGTACAATTGTTTTAAAAATCTTTCTTATATCAATTCCTTTTTTTTTAGTATTGAAAGTATTTTTGTTTATGGTACTAACTAACTTACCATTCCTGGAAATCAAGACTTATGGTACATGTATTATGCACTCACAAATTCAAATCCAAATATAACGAACTTGTTGTCCCAACATTATAATCCCACATTGTAAATTATTAAGCCTTGGTTGAAAAACATGCTTTTTTAAAAATCCTGACTATATTTCTCTTTAATAAGCATGTCATGTGTCCTAAGTCCCTCTCAACCGGTAATCCCGTTTTGCTCAACAAAAAAGCAAACTTGTGCTCCATCTTGCTAACGAAGAATAAATAACTATTTTTAGTCACACAAATTAGCCATTAACGATTCGCGTTCATTATGTTTACTTCTCCATGCCAAAAAACGTGTCATATTTTTATTCATCAAAGTTAGATTATAAGACTTCACATTTGCATAGGATCGTGATTGGATAAAGTGTAGATTTGGAGGAGCAGGCATCCTGTACAAAAAACCTATTTTTTAGTGTGCTGTGTAGCTATTTGCCTTCAGTTATCTCCCGCATTGCCAAAGAGTAAGGAAAACCATGGAAACTTTAGTCTGGGTCTGATGTGGAGAAATTTAAATCTTGTTATTATAACCGGCAATTATTATATTCTTGGAGAGCTGCGCGTCCACTATTCGATAGCCGTGCGTTTTCTAGTTTGCTCCGTTTCGACATCATGATTTGAAATTGAAACAGGATAGACCACTCATAATCTAAAAAAATAAAACAACGGCAATACCTATTCTAAATACTTAAAAATAACTTCCTAATTATTCTAACCAATAGTAATTAAATTAAAGATTTCCATTTTAAATATTAATTAATATACCCCACCTCTTATTCCCGATTATACCTACGTGAGCCCTAGTCAAAAAAGTTGTTACATCCCCCTCACGCAACTTTTCAGTATCTTAATCAAATCAGTCAGATTTTTTAAATTTCCTTAACGCCTCAATTCCCACAGAAAGATTGATTGTATGAAGCGTTGGTAAGATTAGGAAAAAATAAAAAAAAAGATAAACCTTATAAAAATGACACTAAAAAACACAACATAAAATTTTGTTAGACGGCAGTTATTGAGAATAATTTAGAGTTGAGAAGGTGTACAGGCTGATTCATTTTCAATCCTTACCATTGTGATCTCGGTTATTATTGAAGATAGACGCTAGGTTTAAATTTGACGAAGTTGCCAAATTTTGTTGTTATTATGATTCCGAAAAAGAGAGTTAAAACAAATGACATTCGAGATGAAAAAAAAACTGAAAAATCTCAATTTCTTCTTTTGGCTCCAGCGCTTTTATTTGGGTTTTCAGAAGAAAACTAAAGACATATTCTTAATAAAGCCACCTTTAATCTTCTATCTAATAGCGTACTTGAAATTTTTATACAACGTGTTGGTTCTTGTGCTGAACCACTGAAATATTATATACCCTTTCAATAGCTTTTTCATTTATATGCTTGGAATTGTAATCATTTTGTTCGCTTACGAGAATAATGTCTTCTTTCACATCTTAATTAGCAAAACAAACGAAAACGCGCCTTAATGTATTAGTTATAGCTTATGTATGGAAAATTTTAAAATTAAATTTTAAGAATAAATGATAATATATTTAAATTGTTGTTGACTCTAATATGCGAACATATCATACAAGGTAATTTTTTTTTCACATTCAATGTTAATTTTAATTTTTATAACTTTGAATATTTAATAAAAAATTGAGTTATTTAATTAATTTAATTGTTTCAAAGAGTATCTTTATCTTACAAAATATTTAATTGTGCTTAACTTATCTATGCATATAATTAATCAGTATAATTCTACCACTTTTCATTATTGTATTAAATTCTAATTGGCCTGAAGATGTAGGTGTTGTAGAATACAAAATCGATCGTATGCTGATTTAATAAAGAATTTGTAAGAACTAAACCTAAACTAATTTATTACAACATACAAAAAATTATTCACATTATATCATGATAAATACAAAGCAATAATCGCATATTTATTTATTTAATTCAAAACTTATTTAATATTCCCCAATAAAGTGACAATAAATCACAAAGCACTGGAAATCTGCTGTTTCCTTTTTTTATAATTTGTATTTTTATTTCTAAAATTCTTTTGTTGAATATAACGACAAAATATCCAATTATTTCAATACCTACCCACATATGCGATTATGAAAATATCCCGTTTGCCCTACACCGAAAAAATATAACGAAATCTTTTACACCTAATTGGAAACAACAGCTGTTTTATACGAAACACAAATATCATGTTTGCTCAGTAGGTAGGCAAGATGACCATATATAGGGTCCTAAGATAGAAAAAGTACCACTCAATAATACCACTCCAAAACCATGATTTTCAAGTTTTCGACAAGTCCCAGTTAGAAAGGGTCTGTATTCTTAACGAGATAATTACCAAGTTTTATTTATTCTTACCATTCATCCCGCTTCGAAATTGTGCCACACGCACGGTAAAAAGAAAATAATAGACACGAGGTTTAGTTTCAATTATGCAGGTATGTTGCCACATATTGTAGTGTTTTGTTGAATTCTATATTCTTTTATTCCTTTTGTTTAGGTTATCTTGTATCAGAACTCCTTTGGAATAAATTCATGAAAAGATCTGAGTTCACATATTAAATGCTTTTAATACGGAATATTCAAAATAATTGTCCTGAGAAAGCGTGTTCACGAAACTCCCTTATAGGATAATAACATCGTTCGTAGCTCGGAGTGTATACGCTTAAGGGAATTCATTACGTCAATATAGCTACGACAATTGAAAATAATGTGACAAATAAAAGTGTTACGTGATATGTCATGTGAATGTTCCTCATTTACGGGTTTGCGTTGGACACGTGCCAAAAAATTACAAGCGCTCCCTTGCCATATTAAAACGCGATGTCCTGCTGTGTGATAGGGGAAAAAAGTAACGGATGGATATTGTGGAAGACATGACACGTACACGACCAAAATCCTTTGTTACACATATGATATCCTATTCATATTAGTGTTAGATTTGTTAAAGTTCTAATACTAACATCTGAAATTCAGGTTTTTTTTTATATCTTTCCGTTTAAGGTATCTGTTGCCTATTGTAATTAATATGATATTTCATTACAAGGCCTTCTCGTCGATAAGCTAAATTATTATTCTTCTGGTAGGTTTCTCATTCTGTTGATTTTTTTTTGTCGTCTCAAAAGAACTTTATTATTACCTTGAATCTATTTTCCAGTGTAAAAGAACGATCACATCAGAAGAATAATATATTATTCTATTCAACACGAAGTCAAAATACAACAGTTTCATATGTTTATGTTTATTTTTACTAAGACTTACGAAGTATATTAACCTTTACGAATTTGTAAAAATATATACGTATTTAACAGCTTCTCAATTCTCTCAATTACCCTTTACTCTAAAATTTCAATATACACACATTTCTACATACTAAGTAACTGATATATTACTAAAAATGAAAAATCTTTTTGCAAAAAATGACAACCCCTGTGTAACAACTAAAATACCATTAACAAGAATAGGAATTATTTCCTAATAAAATTAGTCAGGCAAGCACTACTAATCCCTAATCCCAAACGCCAACTATCCTGTAACCCATTCTTAACCTATTAAAGAAGACGCGTATCTTTTTTTTTCGATGAAAATGGAGCGGTACAACATATATCATATCTTATCAATATGAATGGATTTAGTTATTTATGTGAATTAAAATTATTCACTTCATAATAGTTCATTATATCACTATTAAGTGCCGAATAACCTAGATGTATGGTTCCCAAATATATACCGATGTATGCAGTATGACTACATAAACCAAGCGACCACCAAGATACTTGTTCAGTCAAACAAGTTGATTAATATTACTAATTCTGCTAAATGTGAAAGATGCATGCAATTGAGTAATGATAAACAAATAGATATTAAACGTTCATACCATCAAAAACCAGAACTGGCGTTTCGTATAATTCCCAATTCATCAAACTTTCTTTCACGAACTCATCCGTCTTGATAAAACATGTGCAATATGTCTTCTTACCTCAGCTACCAAACAACAATTTGCCACAACGGTAAACAGTAAACACGGAAATGATAAACAATGCGCATGTGGAGATGCATTAGTTAATATTTGGTCACAAAAAATGCACCAATAGAAACATAGAGGAATATGATGTCATTAGCCTTTTACCCCCAGATGATATTGTAGTGATTTACCACATAGTGGCGTATGTCATTATTACAAGTTTTAAGACTAATTTTTACAATAAGCCAATGGAACAGTAACAAAATTTGTAAGTAATTTATTAACAGTTTTGCCTTTACTTTAGTAAAATTGTGTCTATAATGTAGTTGCATTATTAGCATTACAAATTTTACAGTTTTTTTTTACTACAGAAGTACGAATAAGAAGATTATAAATGTAATAAGGGTAACTACAAAAACTTATTTGCAAAATTGTAGTAAGCAGTACACACTATTTTTTTTTCGTGTAGCTGTTGTTTTTATAAACATTTTCATATTCTTTAAATTTTACTTCTACAGCAAATCAGTTGAACTTTGCCCCCTGGGAAATTTGTAGGAGAATCTTTAGATATTGGAAAAAAAAATAATAATAAAGCATATAACATTATTACTTATGTTATATCACCAATATAAACTTAGATTTTAAGTGTAAACTATGACAAAATAGTTGTTTCATCGCAAAAGCGGTTTAGCATTCAATATGTATGTTATTGATCGAACATAAAAATATATTTTCGTGATCTGGCAATACACTTAATTAATATGAATATAATTAAATGCAATTAAATAACATACCAGTCACTATACATTTTAAAACATTTTATCACAAAGTTTGCTACTGAAGGGTGCGACTAATGTATACTTTGTCTCAAAATTAGGAGTGATTTAAATCACTGGCGCCAAAAAGAAGTCTTTTGATTGGCTTTCGCATAACCTTGTTTACACAGAAAAATAATATTTAGAAAAGCGTCATCATGTCATTACTTACTTAAATAAGATCGAGACCCAAACTTTTTTATTTTTTTATTAGAAAAAAAAAGTTTAAATTACTATGAATTTGCAGGTTTTTTTTAGATCATGAAATTAGTATTTTTAAAGGAAAAAAATTGAAAATGCATATTTTTTAAAATTTCAGTCTAACGTCACAACTGTTCTGCACACATAAAACGTTAGAGATTCTGTTTTGGGCCAATAAGTTAGTGGTTTAGCGTTCCTCGATTGCACAATCTGTGTCTCCTTCTCCGCTGTCAGTTAATGCGTCAAATTTTCAATTGTGACATTGTATTTGATTGGAATTACGTTTATAATCCGTGTTGTTTTTACAAAGACATCATTTTTAGAATCTAATTTTGTTGGAAAAATATTCTATAGTTGTAATATCATCAACAGATAGTACATTTTGGTCAATAGCTTTTTCAAAATTCAGGATCTACTGTAAGTTTCCTGTGTAAAATCACCTATTTAATTAGTATAAATCCTGTAACAACAATAGTCTGATAAAACTTACTTTAGCATTTTTACAGATTATTTAATACTTGATAATTAGCTAATGCATTGTAAAATCACGCAATTATTTAATACCAAATGCACGAAATATTACTTAAACCCTAACCAAAAGCCATTAAATAATGTCATATATAACCCTGGGCGAATGCAAAAATTGACAGTTTTTTATTGGCGAAAACAGTTGTGACATTTTAGGACATAATTTTAAATTTATCAATTTTTGAATTGGTTTTATTCACAAATCTGAAATCCAAATGTTGAATTGTTTTAGGTATTCGTCATCGTATAGCACAAAAATGGAGTACATTAAGTCGTTACCCCATATTAATTAATTCTTCTTTGGAAAACTTTATTTTATGCATGTTACATAATTACTTTCATTGAACGTCAAAAAAATTATTGTTATTATGAAATCGTCAACTATTAAAATTATAAATACAACCAGAACAGTAAAAGATTAATGAAAACCATTATAATTTAAACAGTGGAACAGATAGACATAGGATATGCTTAATAAAAATCAAAGCATTTATTAATAGGAATTTAATAATGTAAACATGTACAAGGTGTTGGATTTAAAAAAAAGTGAGATATCGTTAATTAAAATTGTCTGAGTTTTCAGTTTAGTGACGAACATCCAGTATATTAAACTTGAGATATAAACACATCTGAAAGTGTAAGTAAATCTCTACTAAGATATTTCAAAATTTAGTTTATTTCACAGTCTAAGTGGTAATCAAATTACAATCCCCTTACTCGCACAATATAAGTGACATAATTTTTAGAAAATTAAAGATATCTTAGATATTTTTTTAATATGTTTAAGAATTAAATAATAACGGGGTATTATATTTAAAAAAAAAACAAAATTAAAGGCTGTGCCAAGGTTACGAAACGCCCTGTATGAACGCCGATCACATTACGTTATAGAGAAATTATGATTCTGTAAAAATTTGTAAACATTTTTTTCTATTTGCTACTACTTACGAGTTTAGGGGGCATTTCCCCTCAGTGAAACACTCTGTATATTATAACAAAGACAAGTACCGAATGTTAGCTTCAAGTCGTTAACGTTGATTAGGTATATCAATCTTTAACGCCGGTTAATAATGATAAGAATTTAGGGTTGTTCTTTGACTAACAACATCCGTTTCCAAAGCAACACCTTCGTACTTAATTAAAAAATCCATTCCAGCTCTTCAAACAATATTCATGCATAGACACCTTCTTGGTTTATCCGTTATATTGATTAATTTTACATTTTGTGAAAGTATTTATGCTTTCTGCATCACGCAACAGGACAAAAGAAGAATTCAGATGATGCAGAATTCTTGCATTCGTTTGATATACGGTTTCCATGCAAGGCGGGGTGTTACTGTACAACTGAACCGAACTAACACCTGAATATGCACAATAGACGAATTTTGCACTGTATTCTATTTTTTATAAAGCATTATTAAGAAGAAAACACCGCACTATCTTTTCAATTGTGTTCGATTTCGATTTCAGGAGCATGATCATAGTACACGCACCTCCAATTTGCTGTCGATTCCGAAACATAGGCTAGAAGTTTTTAAGCGCAGTTTTAGCTATAATGTCAACAAAACAATAAATACTTATAGTGAACCCAAAATGAGAAGCACATATGTCGTCACCGTAATGTCGACGTAGAATAGAGGAACTAAAGTCATTAATGGTGGGGGTGATTTTTTTTACGATAGAAATTACATTAAATACTTCTGTCAAAGTGACAGAAACACCCCTAAAGCTAGTATAATAGACTCTTCCGACGATACCAGCGCTCAAAACGAATATGACGACATATGTACTTCTCATTTTGGCTTCACTATACCTTTTAAATAAAGGAATATCAATAACCGCTTCCTTGACATCTATCAAAAGGCATATCACCAATTTGTTGATTTCAAATCAGAGAAATGACGTTGACTCCCGCATCATTTTCTTAAACTGTTCATGAAAGTTTTCCTTATTATAGTGCACTAGTAAGTACGCTAGAGCGCTACGCATATTATATACATATTCACGCTATATTTATTTATAAATAGTTTATTTGCTGTGGATAATTGCCTTATTTTTTATCTTTATTATTATTGTTCTTTATAGTTTCATTATATATTTTTAAACTAAAGGAAAGAGCGCTACCAGTGCATGTATCATACATGCACTACAGCGATTTAGTCTTTTTGGCTCTCATTAGGTTCTTGTTTGTTGTTTTTTTATTATCTTTTTTGTTTCACTTGTATATGTATTATGAAGCCAATAAACTTTATTATTACTATCATTATTATTATATGGCTGCTATTCCCGAAATTATTGCATTAATACAGAACAGTACTTGCTATAAGTAGATAGATAGATAGATATTTTTATTATTATGTGACACAAAATGTTTTAATTAGTCAAAACAAAAAAAGACAAAAGTAATTTAGTATATCCATTTATATGTCAAATAAAAATTTAAAAAAAAAATATGCTGTATCTACAAATTACACTAACAAAGTAACAATATTCTTAAGACCGTTCTACTAATCTGAATTATGACAGAAACAAAATTCTAATGAATAATAATAATTACATAATTTAATTGTGAAATTAAGGGCAATTATTGTGTTCCAATCACCGATTACTATAGCGAGCAATTTGTAACCACAGAACGGAACAAATAAATCATTGCTAATTCCGAGATGAATTTAAGCCCACCAATAAATAATAATACCACGAGCCTGCCATGCCAATAAGAAAATTAACGCCAAACTCTAGCATTAAAGAAAATTACTCTGTATTCGAATTAGAGCACAGCAATTCCCGCCGCTTGCGCTGTTCAAGCACTAACTAACCATAATAAATGTTGTAATCCAGTTGTGGAACATTTCTTTTCGTCGGCTAATAAGGAGGTGGCATAATAAGGGCAGTTGTTCCACTCCAGTTGTTTGTTCGTAATAACAGTAATAACGTTAATCAGTAGTGAAAAGGGCCAAAACTAATTCGTAATTCTATATTATTTCTGCATACTAAATACGGGCACGAAACATTTCGCTTAAAAAGTCGACCTGATGCGTCTATATTATATTGAGTTATTTTCTCCCGAAACGGTATTAGAAAACGAAAAAAATAATTCGTGAAATTACCCTAAATACCACCAAATTCGGGCAGAAAATGACCGACCACACTGCGTGATAATAAGAGAGAAGGGAGAAACGCAGAGGAATACAGTCGACTCATCCCAACGGTCATTGTGAACAAGTTCCGAAGAGGAGACTCCTTATATCCTCATCAGAATCACCATTCAACTGTCCGTCAGTTTACCACTAGAACATCTTAGGATGATTAACACCTCGACGCTTTATTGTCGTACCTTGTTGAGAGTATAATGATACTTGTTATGTGCGCCTGTATATCTCTCGGGCGTAAGGGATGGGTATTTTTATTTTCTTAATAGATATTTTTATTGTTGGCCGTTCCACCCGTTTCGAAAGCACAATGGAAACGCGGTGCACGCCAATTGAGTCGAGTCGTATACTAGTGTGAAATGCGTCAGTTCGCCGAAATTAAAAACTCAACTTCGTCTGGGAGTAGCAGAGGCATTAATCCGCTCATTATGTGAACTTAAACCATTAATAATAAGGACGATGCATTATGATATATTGCGGCGAATGGCGCTCATTCACGCCTGGTTGTATTAACGAAGAGACAAGGATGATGTAAAACATTACAACACGAAATCATTGTCCTCATTGGATTACTCATTTGAAACACACTTCTGTTGGTAAGATATAAAATACCGTAGTGTTAAGTTAATACTAGATTTAAATCAATTTAAATCATTACTTCATAATTCAAAATTTTCGATTTTTTTCAATTTTTATATTATTTGTAATGTTGTTGGGATGTTGAAGTTCTCAAAAAGTGATAAAAATGGTAGAGATATTATTACTCTTTATTTCATACAATTTCACTGTGCTGAGCAGTTTGAATGTTATAATAGTTTGTGTCACTTCTTTCAGATAGATTACAATTTAAAATAGTGAAAAACGCAGAACATAGAGTCTTGAAACTATTAAAAACATATTAAGCAATAAATTGGAATCAATTGATTATACAGTTAAAGCATGAAGTATGAGGATACTTCTCTAATGCGTAGGCAACACAAATTGCAGTTACCCATTTCTTTCAGGCTCGCCTATTCCTATTCAAAATTTATTTTATTTTATTTCCAAAACAAATTGTTGCTACATTTATTTCAGTCAGTAGTAATAGATATATTTATATGATTTTAATATAATATAGAGTCATTTAAAACAGGTTTCAAAGCCAAATCAAGAAGTAATTGTAAGTTGAAGTGCATACTCGGTTGCCTACCCTACAGGCAAATTTTAAATTTGTTAAAAATGACTATAGAAATAGACCATCTTAGTAATAAGTGCTAAGTATACCCTTATATATAATGTAAGCTTTATTTTATTTGTTAATTCAAGCTTACCGGGTATATTTTTTATTATATTTTGCTCTGGAGATTTTTTATTCTTCGGAATGTTTATTCAGCAACATTTGCTGTATTACCCTCAAACTAGAATAAATAACGGTATTTTAATGTCAGTTACGGGTTAGCCTTTTGAATTCGATGTTGGTTTAGCGATAATAATTGAGACACAGATTACTGGTGATTTGAGTTTTCTCATTCTGCCTGTGGCCACGAAAGCCGACCGCTCGGTCATCACATCATATCACAATTTTTATGCCAAACTCTCAGAAATATCAAAGTTCCACAAAGTTTTTACGTAAAAAGTTTCGATATAACACCTGAATTTCATTTTCAATTTTCAATTTCAACACCCTAAATCCATACTTCGGCCTGTATAATTGCCGAGAATTTCCTATAAAATTTTCTGAGGAGAATCCTGGATAGAATACCATCCCATGTTATGACCGTTACTGGAGGCCCCGGATAGCACGTCCAACCTGAGCCAGAGAATTACCTGCCCACCCGTCGTTAGAGTGTCCGTTCGCAACAAAGTTAGTATATTATCAACTAAGAAAGAAAATAATTAATTAGTTTCGAATCAATGTTAATCGGTAAATTAGATTTTTGTAATTTATTTTCCCGATATATTAAATTTGGGGTTAACTTTATATGAACCGCCATTATTTTAATTAGTTCAGGGATTTTTAATGTTTAAAAACTACACACTAAGGTGGTGTATAATAATAATTATCTTTAGATATATCGATAATATGAATAGTTGATGAGATTAAAATTTTCTTCTGGATTTAATTTTTTTTACTATTTACGGATAGATGCCTCTGATTTAAATAAATAAAATTACTCTTGAATTTTGACGTTTCTTCAACCTCATTTATTTAAAGTGCCAGAAAAGTTTAAATATGTATCTCTATATTAAATAAATTGTTTTATATAGTATTTATGATTCTAACAAACGTACATGTGATTTAAAAGTCTCAAAAGTGGTAAAAAGTAGCATTTTGGTAATTCAATAAAGTTAGCTTGTATTGTTTTAAAATATTCTTTTATTATAAGTTTTTACAACAATATTTGCTAATTACATTTTTCTCAAATTTAAATAATCAGAGAAGGGACTTTGGGGGCACGCTCTTGAGATAAGAAAACTGTCTACTCATTAGCAAGCGCCTGGAAATCTAAATTGACAGGTGATTTGGTGCTCTTGCAAGTATCCCGTGCCACCTAGCAGGTAGAAGGTCACTTTTCACAATAGTCACTTATTTATCAGAGAGGTCGCTAGGTGAATAAAACCACTATATTGTATTTTATTTTTATTGAAAAAAAAAGGAAAAGAAAAAAATCTTATACGACCAATAAAATAATAAATAAATTGAAATTTTGAATTTAATTATAATATTTAATTTTACTGAAGTAAATAAAAATTTTAAACCCCGAGCATTTGTTCTGAAAAACAGAGAAATATATTGTTCTTGACCATATTCTCATCGCACTGTAAAATCAAATAAAAACCTCACAATCTAGTCGTGTTATACGATCCCTGCCGAGGAATGGGTGGCATCTGGAGCAAAAGGTATACACGAATGTAGCCTCTGGGAAACCGGGCGTCCTTCTAGAGCAACCGGCCTTGCACCCGTGTAGAAGGCACCACAAGTTTTCTCCCTACTCATAGGTACTGTATTGACCAAGGCAGAGCAATGAACTTTTAAAACCAGATCGGAGAGATCTGGAAAGGGCATGGGGAACCTCTTCCAGTGGGGCTTCAGAAACATGCTTGCAGGAGTACAGCAGCTCGGGCTGCAGCAACGGAAAAAAAACTATCTGTCGCCCAGATCAGGAAATTAAGAAGGCAAAAAAAATAGAGGAGGGTACATGAACCGAGCAGAGACCATGTCGCCGTAACTCTAAAAGATCCAAGGCGGAAAATGCAAACCAGGCCGCTAAGGAAATAAGACAGAAACCAAAGGTGGGAGGCGGAAATCAAACTTCTGAGGATAAAAAGAACGGTCGAGGACAACAGGAAAAGACCTCGGCAGGCCCCGAAGAGACCCAGGGGTATCTACAACGAGGCAGCGTCAGGACTACGGATGGCAGTAATTGAATAATGCCATCAGGAAAAAAACCTCTGAATCAAGGGCAAGCGGATCTGATCTAAGAAAACAGTCAATACAATTGCAGTAAAACATCAAAATACAAAATAAATGCATGCATATAAAAAAGAGAGTAACCTATACTATCATAATTTTGCAAACAAAAAGGATGTAACTCTTCTAAACTAAAATCAAGAATTGTTTAACGGGCTAAAATTTGTAGTGCAATTAATTCAGTTCCCCGTTGTTGTGATGATATAAATAAATGAACTCATTGCTAGTGTAAATGAACCAAGCTATTTTATTTGGTGAGAATGGATAAGGTCCTGTAACGTATATATTTTTTTTCCTCCCGGAGTAAGGTTTTTGCCATGGTTTTCCCTTACTCCGTGGCCATTGATTTTATATAAGTATATTATATATAATCAGTGTCCTTAGCGAATGCTGGGAGATAACGAAAGTCGTTCCATGGGCGCATTTAATAATAACTGATAGCTGACTGATTTACAGTAGGCTCGCGATTATGTGAACTAATCACATTTCACATATTTTATCATTTCTCAAAAGTAGTATTCATATGGTCGCGAGGCTACTGTATTATATTTTTGTTATTAAAAATCATAGGGAAGTTATTTAGTTAGAGTAGGATCATTTCAATTGTTATGGAACCCATATAGTACTTAGAATAGGTAGCCTCGTGTAGTACCTTTTCAGGTGGAGCACGGGGTTAGGATGATTTGTAATAATTTAGTTTTCATAAATAAAGTGTAACGTATATTTTATATTTGTGAGAGTTTAGATTATCGAAACAATTTTGCAAATATTCACTGTTTGTGCATAGATATCATACTTACACGCTTCCCTAACTACTTATACATAGCATAGGCAAAATAAGTAACAGCAGCATTGTTTCATTTTAATATTCTTACCCAGACCATCTTTTCTTTCTACATCGCATTCGCAACATTAAACTCACGTCGAACAAATTTTAAGAACGGAATTATACGAAAATAGACGCCAAAAGCGGAGAGAGAGAGTACTAGGGAACATACGAATCCAAATCGTCCATAATAAACAAATCGTTTCTGGACGATAAAAGAATACCCATCGGACGATTTGTAACGATTACATTTGCATAATCGGATTAATGTCATCGACGAACGTCGTATAACGGCAGCGGCAGCGCTGCGATCGCGTGTCTTTCTCCAGCTTTATTCTTTTCGTTTCTCGACTCGCCGGAAAAGAACTGCCACGATTAATGGTCGCAGTAAAGGCTCATTTGTGTGGAAGCAGACTTTAATTTAATAATTATATTTATACCGCATCGTGCTCCGTTGATTTTCTAGGGTGAAATTTTTGATTTATAACGGTGTTTCGACTTATTTGATTACGAGGAATATTCGTTGTGTTTCGGGGGGTAATTTGGACGGACTGACAAATTGGAAAAGAGAAAAGTGGTGATATTTATTTAACCTACAGAAGTAAGTTTTGACGTTCATAAAGTGTATTTACTGAGATAAGGCAGTCTTATTTAGAAGCACTATAGCTAAAGTGTGAAATGGGTTAAAAAATAATATTTGTGTCAAGATCAATCACAGGAAGTTGTACGAAAATAAATGTTCAAAATTGTATGAAGCTTGTAGAACACAAACAGTGGACATTGAATAAAACACATTAAAAGTAATAAACAAAGTAACTAAAACTTTAAAAATAATTAAATTAGATAAGCACTCCGTACATACCTGATTTAAAATGATTCTGGAAAATTCAGATAAAGTAAATTTAAGTTGTAACAGAAAGTTGGAGAAAAATCACGTGCGCCATCTATTTAAGAAATGCTAAAGTAGTGAAAAATATGAATACTCTCTGTGTTTAATTAATTATAATTACGTAATTGGAAATTATTAACTTTCTTAACATAATAATTACAATTATTTGAATGGCATCTAAATACTTTGTTGGATTTGACATTAACTAATTTGATACAACTAATTTTTGCTGATAAAATATCATTGCATTGCCAAATGAGCGAATATGTTAGCCTAAACAAATTCTTATTTGGTTCCAATAAGGACCTTTGGCAAAATGTATTTTATTGCTTTAATGTATCCTTTTCTTTTCTCTGTACTTTGGCAACATTTACCAGCATACCTTCACAGAAAAAAAAATGTTGTAAATTTTCAAACAATTATAAAGTTTCACGCAATAAGTTGTTGAACATGACGAGCACAACTTGTATTAAAATTTCCCACAAACTTGTTGACGAAAGTTATCGCATTTTTTTGCAACAAAATGCACACTTTTGTTATACAATTTATGTTGACAGAACCTATATATTACGGTAGCATTAAGTGCAGATTACTTGTTGCAAATAGTACGTTTAGGCCAGTGGTAATAGTTGCAACTAATCGTCAATAAAATATTTACAGTATTTTTGATACTATTACATATCTGTGTAGGAAACCAACATTAATTTTCCGTACAGATTAACTACGCTGTTGCTATATTAATATACCTAGTTGTGAGTAATTATTTATTGTATAATGTATTTTTTTAAACATAATGTGTAGTTTTGTTGCACAATTTGTTGACGTAACCTACCTATAAAAGGAGCGTAAATTGCATATTGCTTGCTGCAAACGCAATAGTGAATTTTCAGTAGAATTTTACGTACAGTAAAGCTAGACTGTTGGATCAAGGATAAATGCTCCTTAATTTGAGAAGTTTTGATCTCATTAATTTATTTTGTATTGTATGTGACGTTTGCGAATTCTCTTCGTCAGTATACAATGTTTTTCCGGTTAATGCACCAAATCAACTTTTTGTAACCGTGTTTGACTGAAATAAGAGAAGCGCCATCTTTACAACAATGGCTGTATCACATGTACTTATTGAACGTAACTACATATATGGGTAGAAAACTTCGCCATAATAATAATGCTTAGAATGCAGAACCTGTTTACAAAAGTGTGAGCTAGGTTTGGAAAAAAGTAATTTGAACATGATAATTACATTAAATTAATTACAATTACGGTTAGCGTAATCTTTATTTCTTAATAATATTGACTTTGTAAAATGAAGAGTACTTATTGTTTAAGCGAAATTAATGGATTTGTTAAATTAATAAACTAGAAGTAACAAAATAATATGATCGTTTTTTATACCAATTATTTTCTTAATTTTCGCAATATCTCTAAAATAAACGAGATTTTATTAATTTGAGGGTTTGTTTGTTGATTTCATTAACGACAACACGTAAATATCGAGCGCTGTTGGCAATTGGTGGATATAATTATTACTGCTATGTCAACAGGCCGATGTCAGTCTTAACATTAGATTTTTTGCTTCAGTAACAGCAATTCGTAAATTTTGAGGTATGTCCAAGATTTTGGCAGACCGATGTCCTTCTTAAACATTAGCAGAAATCAGAATATTGCAATTATAGTTAATTAATTATTAATTCCATTCGTGAACTAGTGTTCGAGTAGTATAACGTTTTCCAGTATAAAAATTCTCGTTTATAACTTTTGCCCACTCCATCATATCCAAATTATTATAGATAGAGATAGATAGATAAATTCTTTATTGTCTCAAGCTTAAAAGTAGCTGGGCGTCCAGAAATTTTACACTCTTCACAGATTGAAGAGAGGCACCATGCAAGGAAACGTCAATGTCAAAATTGTGACTCGATTGCTTGGAGTGGAAAAGCATACGTTCATATGCAACTTATTTGCAGAGAACCATCCCTCCACCTGGACCAATAGCGCAGCCGCTCGATCACCAACATGCAATGGATCAGTGCCCGTAACAAGTGCAGTTGTATCGTCAGCATATAAAAATAATGAAAACCTCATAAAATCAATAATGTCATTGATAAAAATAATAAATAAAATTGGGCCTAAAACAGATCCCTGGGGAATACCAACAGTAACAGGTAAATGTAGAGATGAAAATTGTTTAACATGATTATTAGACGATATAAATGAAATTTTAACAAATTGACGTCTACCAGAAAGATAGGAGACAAACCAATTCGCCACAACGCCACGAATACCATAGATTGTACCAAGATTGTGCTGCAATATTTTCTAAAAATTTTATTGCTTTTTTCGTAACTGTGGTATACAACATTGCAGCAACGTTGATTAAAAATTTTGCACAATAGTAAAAATTCTTACTACAATTTTCGTCCAACAGTGACGTGTAAATATTATTTACAGTGTTGGTTCCATTCTGCAACTATGCAAAATAAACACAATAATAATGCAGATATACTTGCTAAGTGGAAACAATATTAATTACTTGAATATTTAGTCATTAAATTCGAAGGTTATAGTCCTCATGCTTACCCCTGCACTAAATTAACAAAATTCCTCTCACT
The DNA here is from genome assembly GCA_004143645.1 of Protaetia brevitarsis. NCBI lineage: Eukaryota > Metazoa > Arthropoda > Insecta > Coleoptera > Scarabaeidae > Protaetia > Protaetia brevitarsis. The sequence continues at coordinate 44,483 of RXPK01003006.1, read as the reverse complement.
TGCAATGTGGAACGAGTTTAATTATTACCGTGATTACTATTCATATACGCTCGTATATATTATTATATTGGTATATTATCTACATTACTGATAGATTGTATAGTTCCCATATAACTAACAAATTAACTAAATTAAGTGCAAGAGCACAAACAGGCTCTCACGCGCCTAATCAACCAGTAATAGACGAAACGCTTCGCCCTTGCAAGTTTTCCACATATTGGATACATGTATGTAACGCACGCGGGGTTGTCTGAGCCGTCTGCCTCCCCGGATAATGAATATTAAACACATATTTCATAGTCAAACGGTGACGATCCGGTAATGAAGACTAATGTGTTATTATACTTCTATGTGTTCGCGCTTTATCCTCGCCGAAATACAAAAGAACACGTGCCGCAAACAATGGCGCGGGCGTGCTGCTCGCCAGAAACTGTCTCTATATGCTCCTCGCGTCTCGCCTGGTGAATCGGGGAACTATGCACCGGGCGCGCTAAAAAGGACCCCGGGCCCGATCTCTTTAAAGTAATGAACCGGACTGGCGCGTGTCCAAACAGCGTCCAATTACTTTGCGGTTTTTATTAGATAATAATTGCAAATATCGAGGCGGCGAGCCTTTGTTGAACATCAGTACGGAACGGTCGAAAATGCGAAATTGAATCGAATTCGCATCTGAAACGTTCTGAGAGCTTTTGTCTATTTGCTTTGCGAGATTAGCCCTATCAACCATGAGAGGTAGGTGTTAACGGACATATTCGGATGATTTTTACGGCTCTTGTGTTAGATTTAGCAAAATAATAGGGTGTATGCTAACAAAAATAACAAAGAAGGAGGATGATTGAGATGCAGGAACTTTCGCAAAGATTTCATTTTATCTGGTAATCCAAGGAACCACAAAAATACCCAACTACAATAACTTTGGGATACAACGAAAGGTCTGTATGGCAATAATACTTGAAGGGATGGCTTCTATAAAACTTAGCTATTTTCCTTTAAGCGTACTCTAGCGGAGAGTAGCATAACATTTACACTTCGCGAACGAGAATGTAATGACGAAAAATGCGCAGTGCACAAAATTCCAGGAAGGTCAAACCAGTCACAATAATAATAATAAATTGTTGGATGTTTTCTACTTGATATATTCAAATGCAAAACAGATGTCGTTCATTCCATTCTTATTTATTATAATCTATAAAAGCGTGTACTTTCTGATAGATTATAATAAATAAGGATGAAATGAACGTCTGTTTTGGATTTGAATAATAATAGGTATTTTTATTTCTTCGTGTACAAAAGCCGTATAATTAAAATTATAGAAAGAAGTATAACGCAAAATAAACTAAAATATAATATTGTTGACTTAATAATATTTAGGGGAAAACGGTGAAGTTCAGGTTAGGACTTGTCGTAATCCTGCTCTTCCACTCAACTTACTAACAAATTAAGTTAATAAATATAAAAAAAGTAGAAATTACAAATTGCGAGTCTCGTCAGATATTTGCCGCGTTACTGCTGCATAATGCATAAACACCGTAAACAGAAGTTTGAGTATTCACTTGAACTCATATGCAATCAGCTCCAAGATGGTCTGGGAATGCCTAGGGAAACTAAATGAGCTAGGCAAAGGAAATAAAGTAACCCTCCTGTGGGGTTTCCGGGTCACACAGGAGTGGAAGAAAACGAAATAACGGATAACCTCGCAAAAAAAGGGGCTGGAATGCCTTTTGTAGGGCCTGAACCCTTTTGCGGGTTAAGTAGCAGTACAATACTGAAGAAACTAAAAATGAAATGGAGCAGAGAAAATCCAGTTACTGGGAAAATCTTCAGGGAATAAGGCAAAGTAAAATTCTTCTGGGAACTTATAACCAGAAGAGGTTTACAGAATGCATCAACCTGAGTAAGAACAATGTTCGCATATTAACAGGAATACTTTCAGGCCATTGTAGACTGAAAGGACACCTGAGTAAGCTTGGATTGGAAAAAAGATCCTGAATGCAGATTTTGTGGGGAACAGGAATGAAAACATCCATCCACCTCCTCTCAAACTGCGTAGCACTGTGCAACTCGAGGGCATTGCACCTTGGGAGCATGTGAATCGAAGAGGGAGGCTTACCTAGACTGGGGCCCTCTGACATCCTACACTTTCTAAAAGGAATAGAATTGGAAGGCCAGCTGTAAAGCAGCAAGAATAGAGGATACAATAGATCTTTTAGGTCGCAGTGTAACACCACCCTTCTATTTACTTACATACATTCACTTGTTTCTTTATGTTACTTGGTACAGAATTTTGTTGCAGAATGCAATAATCTCCTGAACAGCATAATTGCATGAAAAATATATTGAGATCATTTACACCAACAGATCGCGTTCCAATCGAATACATTTTATCAAACACCGCGTCCTTCCCTCACGTTTTCAAACTCAAAAGAATTTTCATTAAGTAGGGAATCAAATAATCATTATCAATTTCATCATTTGGTTGCAAACTGGAAACTGACTATAAAAAAAAGTCTTCAACATTTTTTATTGTTATAAAATATCGATTTTGTAAAACTCATAAAAAAACGTCTTTAGATATTTTATGAGATCTTTCACTTAAACTGTTGAGACAATACTAGATAACCTGGGTAAAAAAATCAATGAGATCAGACACGGCGTTTCTGAGAAAAAGGGACATACGTAATAGCGGTTTTCCCGTATGGATAAAGATATGTAGTAACCTCCTTAAGATGTTCGTCGCTCAGCTTTCGTCAAGGAGTGAGGAAAACCACGAAAATCCTCGCTTTGAGAGCAGTTCGTCGGGCTCGAACTGAGAACCCGCGACTGATAGCCAAGCGTGCAAGCCACTAGACCATCAGCCGGCATTACGAAATCATTTCCGCATGCTTCTGTAACCGGCGGCACACGTTTTCATTTGACACTCCAAATAAGCTTTCTTTTCTAAACTTATTATTATATTAGTAATAATATATCATTGTGGATGCTAGTAGTGTAATGGCCAACACAATATCTCTTTAAATATTATTATCATCATCATAGATTAAATAAAATAATCAAACAATTTCTCAGTGGTGTGTTTTTAATTGCAGACAGTGTATATGTTTCTATCTTCATATCGTTAGGCTATCAAAAGCACGAAAAGGTCGAAAAAGGATGTCCGCAGGGTGGGGTTTTGTCACCCGTGCTGTGGAAGCTGGTCATGGACGAGCTAATAATAAAGCTGAACTACAAAGGACACAAAACTTTGGGGTATGCAGATCTTGTCATTCTGACACAGCGTACTGTGGTATAAAATGCAGACCACCCTACAAGTTGTACAAGCATTGACTGAGGAGGAAGGAGCCTAAATATCAGTCCGTCCCAAATGACGATCATCAATCTCTCCTTCAGAGGAAATAAAATATCTTTGTATTATCTTAGACTTCAAGTTTACTTCTAATCGACAGCTTCAGAGGATTAAAACAAAGCGAACACTCTAGTTGTCTAAAAGAACCCATGGAAAAATATGAGGATTAAGACCTGACATGATGTACTCGACGTCTTACATCACGATGGAAGGACCTATGATCACTTATACATCTCTACTATGGAGGACAAAAATGCAGCAGAAACTGCTACAATATAACTGAACTTAACAAGATACAGAGGCTTGCGTGTTTACGAATAGCAAGAGCGATGAGGACCACCCTACAGCACCCTACAGCATAAAATGCCTCCTAGACTTCCCTCCTCTCCATTTTGGGATGGCGAGAATGGATCATCTCAAATTACAAGAACTGCCAGGTTGGAAGTTGTCAATTTGGAGGTGGAAATCAGGCATCGGAGAAACTGGAATCAATCCAACTATACAGACAGGTTCGGAAAATTGATTTGATTTACAGAGGGATCAAAAACCAAAAGCGAGACTGGAGCTGAAATCTACAGATGAAATACAATCATCACCCTTGCATCAAAAAAATATGCCACGATCTTTCAAGCAGCTGCATACGCGATATTGCAATGTGCAACTGACATCAATCAGAAAGCTTATAAAAATAAGCGGATCTATATTGCAACAGATTGTCAGGCGATACTGAGGGCACTAATGAACTCTAAGGTACAATCAAGACTGGTTTGGAAAAGTATTCGGAAACTGAATAGCCTGATAAATCGCAGAAAAGTCATTTTGCTGTGCGTGCCCGAATATTCGGTAATCGAAGAAAATATGAAAGCCGTTTGCATGAAAAGAATCATCGGCTTAATATATAGGCGCCGAATATGTTCTCGGAGTGTCTAAAAACACAGCACGAAAGCAGATAATGAGTTGGGTCAAAGAAGAATACAAAAAAACACTGGAATAATACAGCCAGGCAAAATCGTGGAAAGACCTTTATTAAGGAGCCATCACAAAAGACCTATACAGATTAAAGCAGGCTACTACGAACTACTAGAATGGCTGGTATAATTTAATGGGTAAAAGAATTTGCAGACTAAATTTAAAAAGCCAAGATGTCAGACGACTCTCACAACAACAAAAAAATCGTCATATGGTGTTGTTAGAGTATTCCAAATTTGATTGGTTAAATCAGGCAAGATAACATTTATCTCGAACACAAGAAAGCTATTAACGCTATTATTGTTTTTCCTTAAACTGCTTAGAACTCAGCTACGCATTCAGTGCCGTAACTCTATTTTACCAATCGCTTAACACGGTACACCTACTAGAAAATAGACCGCCGCATCCCATGAATAAATCAACCGCTTCCTCTACGGTGTTTTCCTTCGCTTTTCGCGTGAAACTTCACCTATCGAATCAAGCATGATTTATGCACCGTTTACCGTCAGATCATCCCTAGACGGTCTCGCGTTTACGGTGTTCCTTTTCCGCACAATTTCATCCGCAAACCGACTTTATAACTACCTAAAATATGGTCTCGCCGAATCCCGACGGTGTTCAGAACCCGGGGATGACGACGATAACTTCGCCGCCTAGTCTCTGAAGTTTCGACCCGAGTGATGACACGCCGAACAGCCGAACTGGGTATTTCGCAAAGGGAGAACTTTTATGCGTATAGTAGATATGTACAGTTGAGGAAAAATGTTCGTGGACAGTTCTCTAACACGTAGGCAACACAAATTACAGAGGAGGTAGGAGAATACCACCCCTCTTAACACAATCACAGTAAAGCGCAAACATTTTGTGATGGTAGAAATAAATTGCAGACGACAAAATTATTTATTTTAAGTTATATCAAGAGCAAGTGTCGAAGATTTTCAAATTGCAAATCAATTCAGGCAGAAAATCATAAGAAAAAAAACATATGAATTCTATACTGTCAGAGTCTAGTGAGCATATGAGTCCATTATTCTGCACCATTTTTACGTACGGCTACTGTATCGGTACTGTACTGTAATCGGTAGTCTGATGATTAGTAATCGGAAAGAGCCTCTATCAGATTAAAATTACTTATATCCCATAATAAACAATTAATGGTTGGTTAATGGTTGTAAGATACTGTGACTTTGCGCGGTGAGATTCGGCAATATTTTCCGCGAATAATAAAAAATAGACATGCTGTCAAGGTGTTCGTTACTGCATGAAGACTAGCTGCTAAACATGGTTTGCCTTTGACATAATTATTATGATTAGTAGATTCTAAATGAATGGAGGGATGTTTGGCTTTTTGCATATTAGGTTATTTATTTTGAAAATCCAAAATCGCCATAATTTTTAAATTACAATCGATTCAGATTCATTAAACTATTTGTTGTGTTATATTTAATATGAAATTAAAACATTCGCATCAACTTCTGTTTGAAAACTGACGTAACTAATATTTGATAGTTTTAAGCGTTTTTTTCCCGAAAATCAGACTTTGTCACTACTTTATGACTTCAATTTTAATAAACAAACTATTATATTAAAAAGTTTTTCATAAATTCTAGAATAAATAAAACTTTTCTATCTAAACAAAATTAACAAATAAAAACATAAATATGGAAAACGGAAGAGTCCCAACAAATCTTTCAAAATATAAATTAAAAATTAGAACTGCGGTAACATTCACCGCACGATATTTTATTCTTTGTCAATAAATAGTACAATATACATCAAAATAAGTGTTAATTAACTTTGAACAGATAAAAAACAAAAATAATAATAACCCTCACATCAGACTCTACTACAAATTCCCTTACATTCCCAATCTCACTCCAAAAATTAAGAAAACCCTGAATAATTGCCAGGCAGTTTATATAGGACAAAGTTCTCAATACTTTTATAAACGTTTACAACAACATAAACATGATTGTATTAATCAAAAAAACCGTAGTCACATTTCCCCATCTTGACTCTACTGTTCCATCTATGATTTTATCACAGTGTTGATTTGTCACATTTATATTGTTAACCGCTCAACTTTAAATTCCCTATATTTTCTTCGTTTTCGCGCTATTTTGTGTTGCCTTAACCTCACACTTTCTTGTTGTTGCCGTGATATTTCTCGACTACATTTTAATTTCAACCATTTTATTTTAAATTGTAACATCATTCGTATTGTTTGTTAACGTGATGTTTGTTTTTTATATGTTCAACGTTAAATTTAACTTCATGTTTTCGCCTGCTACTGCCACTCTAATTCAACTCTAATTAGTAAGTAGAGTGAACCCAAAATGAGAAGTACACTTCTCACAGAAAAAATCGGGACCCTAGCAATTCAGAATTTTTAAATTTCTTGATTGTAAATGCAACTTTCGGAGGACGTATTCACTTATCATAGCCATAAATCACTTAATTATGTGTATTACTGCGATCAAAGGTAACGACTAGAAATTTAAGGAGAAAAATAAATATATAGAGAGAAAAAGGTTTATGTATAGAATAAACAAATCGGAGTTTCGGTGGCGGCGTTTCCTTTAGAAATACCAATGAAAAAAATACATAACAACAAAAAGAATTCTTGAATAGACGTCTTCATTTAGAAATATATACCTATGTATTTAACTTGTTTGATGTTATGTAGAGATAATTTTTTTTAAGAAAACATGTGATGATGGCATTTTATTATTTAAAATTATGTTACTTGTTAGTGCTGCTTTGATATTAGTTACTTACTTGGATTTATGCTCACGAATATTAGTTTAGCAATAGATAATATGTCAGTCAGCGTTTTCACTTTTGGAATAATGTGATTTTCACATATTTATTTATTACACTATTATTGATGTATTAATTACTATTGTTGTTTAATATTCTTAAGTATTGTATTATTATAAAGTTTTCTTCTATCTATAAAAAATTACCAAAACCAGGTTTAAGATTATTTCTAAAATTCTTAAATAAAGCAATTAAGTTGGCAAAGAAATTATTTATTTTATGAACCCTCCATTTATTGTATTTTCAGGAAATATATCTTAGCTATCGCCTGTGTAATCTGACGTCGTTGATCTATTTTCTTGAAATATGGCCAACACTGGGTCTTCTTTACAAACTGTCTTTATGTAGCACAGGTTTATTAACAATTGTTTAAATATTATTGGATTTATAATACATAACAAAGAGAGCATATTGTTCGTCAATCTCAGTTAGTGCTAAAATATTTATTATTGAATTTGATACATTTAATACTTTTTCGTTTCTACTCCCCGAAGCTGTGTTACAGATCAAAAATGTTAGCTATATTTTAATAAAATAGAACGTCATTGGATTACACAAGCGATAGTTAAGATATATTTCTTGAAAACACAGTAAACGGAGGCTTAATAAAATAAATAATTTCTTTGCGAAATTAATTGTTTTACAAATGTTGTAAATAATCTTAAACTGTTTTTGGTAATTTTTTAATGCATAGAAAAATATTTTATAGTAATACAATATTTAAGAATACTAAACAACAACAATAATGAATAGATCAATAATACCGTAATTAATCAATGCGAAAATCACATTGTTTAAAAACTCAGGAGGCTGATTGACATATTGTCTATTGCTAAAGTATTACTTGCGAGCATAAATCAAACTAAGTAACTAATATCATAGTAATAGGTAATATAATTTTAAAATCCCATCGCCATATGTTTTCTTAAAAAAAGAATTGTCTCTACATAACATCAAACAAGTTAAATACATATGTATATGTGCATTTCTAAATGGTGCCGTCAACTCAAGAGGCCTTTTAGTTGTTATGTATTTTTTTTGCATTAATATTTCCGTATTCGGTATTTCTAAGGAAACACCGCTACCGAAACTCCAATGTGTTTATTTAATGTATAAACCTTTTTCTCTATATATATTTATATTTCTGTTTAAATTTTTAGTCTTTACTTTTGATCGCAATAATACACACAAAAAAAGTGATTTATGGCATTGATAAGTGCATATATCCTCTGAAAGCTGCATTTACACCTAAGAAATTTTAAAATTCACGATTGCTGGTGTCCCGATTTTTCCTGTGAGAAGTGTACATATTTCGTCATATCCGTTTTGAGCGTTGAAATCGTCGGAAGAGTCTATTATGCTAGCTTTAGGAGCGTTCCTGTCACTTTGACAGAAGTATTTAATGTAATTTCTATCGTAAAAAAATCACCCCCACCACTAATGACTTTAGTTCCTCTATTCTACGTCGACATTACGATAACGACATGTGCTTCTCATTTTGGGTTCACTATACTTTAATTTAATTAATTGTATATTTTATTGTTGCTTGATTGTTAATAGATATTCTCTGATGTAGCCAAGGATGTTGGCGAAAGCTTAGATAATTAATAAAGGAGTTTTTGACTGTATGCTCTGTTCAGCTGCATCCCCAATAACTTGATCTCCCTAATCTGTCAACGGTATAACATAACATACACCAAATATATGCTACGGAATAAATCAACTTACATATTTCTAAACTTATTCTGCTAACTTAAGTTTAAAGAAGAAAAAATCCATGATATACTGGAAGGTAGAAATATTTGATCATATGGCACTACTGTCGGTGCGTGACTCATCGAGGACGCTATGACATGATCGAAGTTTTTCGTATGATATCGTGCGTAAAATGTGCTATATTACGAAATTATAGAAAGAAATTCGATCCATACTATAGTCTCGTCGATGGTGTATGCACCAGCCGCGCCTGCTACTGACTGTAATAAACTGATGTAGCAAAAACTTGTTTTTGGACTAAAAATAATTCTAAATCTCGCATAGGATTGCGTCAAAGAGAGGGGGTAATGTTCTGCTTCGTAAATGTAATGTGTGTTGCCTGCGTATCAGAAAACTGTCCAGGTTCTTATTTCCTTAACTGTACGTTTCGCGTTTTACAATTTATCGCGTTCCCATCCGACGGACGCCGCAGCAGGTTTCCTTGCACGACGCGCACCCGATGTATCATCGATGTTTATATTCGGTACGCTTCGAATTCGTGGTGCGGACAAGGTGCCGCCGCCTGTCGACGGGCGAGCGCAACTAATGCGCCGGCAGCGGTCTCTGTTTTGAGTTATTCGAACGCGGCGCGATCTTAGTTTCTAATAAAAACGAATTATGGAAGATAATGTTCCCATTTATATACGCCGCGTTCTCGGGCGTTGGACGATTTATTTGGCGTCTCGGAATGGCGGCAGTTTGCATGGAAATCAGTTGAAAAGTTGACGGACGCCGAGCCGTTTTCCCTCCGGATAACTGAACTTATATAAAGCGCGGGGGAGGAATGGCGAACTGATGAAAATAATTTTGCGTTCAATTTATATTCAATTCGCTCCGACGACCGACGCGGGTCCGTTGTAAATGTTGTGCGAACGAGCGTGAACATCGGAAATGGTGGATACTTAATGAAACATTGTAAATCTGAAAGGAGTAGTCAATTTGTCTAGAATTAATAATAAAAAAAATGATGATGCACTCAAGCTTCTTCGAAAATGATAACACTACTTTAATCTAGGTTTCACTGTACCAGTTTTACATACAGAGCGATCGCAAAATTAAACTTATTTCCTATCTTATATCAATATTTTCTTCATTAGAAATCCGCACTAATAGCCGAATACCGAAGATATTTTATGATAATAGGGTATCCAACTTGGTTTATTTAGGCTTTTTTACACTAAAAACCTTTTTCAACACAAAATTTACAAATAATGTTTAGTGTATATACATGGACGATCACATGTATTGACGGACACAATACACAGTTGTCCTCGGATGGAATTGACAACATAACAAAAATTGTTATTGTCTTTACGGCAACAAACAACATTCTTTATAAAAAGTTCTAATTGTTGAATAAATAAGTTTACCATCACGAAAAGATAAGATGAAAATGCTTCAAGGGAAAATGAAATTCCTTAAAACATAAAATTAGTTAAAATGCAAAATTTCAAGTGTAATTTAAGTTGTTATGGTTCTATAACTTAAATTTCCTTGTAGCTGCAAGGTATTTGAATATTTTAGAAAATTTATACGATGAATATTTACAAAATTTACCTTTAGTGGAATAGTAATAATATTATTTTATTTTCAAAATAACAAGAAAACGTCAAGAAAAAGGAAACAAAGGAAAAACGAAACTAAACATTCGCAAAAAATCTCCCAAACTATAACAGTTTTTGTTTAACAATAAGTTTTTGGCGGAATTTTTTAATTTAGAAAGTTGGTGTATTAATTCTTTAAAATATTATTTGGAAATACATTATAGAATCTACATCCAATGAATTCAATACTTTTTTGGAATATTGCAATTTTGTGAGTTGGTGGAATTAAGTAATTGTTTAATCTAGTATTATAAGCATGATTAGTTGGATTAGATAATTGATCAAAATTTTTATGTACAAAACATAATGTTTCCAATATGTAGATGTCATAAAATGTTAATATATTAAGTATTTTAAAAATTGGTTTGCACGAATCACGTGGTTTTAGTCCGTAGATTATTCGTACAGCACACTTTTGAAAAATGAAAATCCTCTGTGCTGCACTGGATGCACCACAGTAAGGAACACCATACTTTAGTCTAGAATAAAAATCTGAATAGTACACTGTTTTCAGCACATCCGTACCATAACTCTGTTTTAGATGATAAAATGAATAATTTATCCCTGCTAAATTCTTACTATAAGAAAATCAACATGGGTTGTCCAACTTAAACTAGTTTCAAAAATAAGGCCAAGTATATCGTAGTTGTGTCACTTACTAGAGAGTATAGAGAAATTGAGTAATTGTAATGATGATAAATTCTGATTTATGTTGTTTTTGGTTTTAAATAGTACTGTATTGGTTTTATCTTTGTTGATTACGATTTTATTTAAAGAGGCCAGTTATTAACCGAGATAAAGTGAGATTCTATTATTTGAAATACAATGTCACTGCTATTAGAAGTGGTGACAATATTTATATCATCTGCATATAAGATTATGTTGTTCGTGTTTACATATTCAGAAAGATCGTTGATGAATATTAAAAACAAAGTTGGGCCTAAAACAGATCCTTGAGGTATACCAACTTCTACTTTTACTGATTTTGATTTTACATTTTTACAAGCTACCTTTTGTGAACGTTAGATAAGTAACTTATAAACCATTTCTTCGCAAGTCCTCTTACATATACCATATTTGACCAGCTTATATAGTAAAATTGAGTGATTAACGCAATCAAAGGCTTTTGTTAAAATCAATTGATAAATTTGTGCACACATGAGATTTGTCTAAGGAAGAAGAAATTAATGTGACTATGTTATTTAAAGCTGTGTTGGTGCTGTTATTAGGCAAAAACCCATGTTGACTGGAACTAAAGATTTCGTTATATAGAAAATAATCAATCAGTTTGATGCCAACTACGGACTCATATATTTTGGCAAATACATTTCCAGCAATAGCTGATTAGTCTATGGTCATTTAAGTTATTTGCTGTTACTTGCTGTTATTTTTTTTAAAATGGGTTTTATTAAAGCAACTTTTTATTTGGACGGGAAAATGCGTTTCTCTAAAGAAAAAAAATGTCAAATACGTGAATACTGACAAAAAATAAGTATAGCTACTCTTAGCAATAGCGGTATTAATGCCATCATCGCCTGGAGAAGCCGCTCTCTTCAATTTTTTATTATATTATGTTAACTAAATCCGCGTCAATAACAGGAGATAAAAAACAAGACTTATCATTATATCATCATATATTAATTCATGGAATTCGATAACACCAGAAAGGTTATTATCGTTAATTATATATGCCGTTGTGTTTTTTGTAACCAGTACTTGTTGAAACAAAGGAAGTTCATGGTGGAATAATGCTAAATAATATATTAGTTAATTGTTAATAGATAATTAACGTGCCACACTAGTCCAAACGTTTCGACTAACAAATTAGTCTTCATCAGTGGGTGCACAAAGTTAGAACCAGCAAATTAAAACTAAAAGTAGGATATAATTACAATAAGAAGACAAAAAGCAATGATAATACTTACTTGGTTGAATGTAAATTAGCAGTAATGAGTTATTGTAAAAACATTTAGAACAAAACAAAAACAGGAACAAACATTTTAAAATAGAACAGTGAAATCACCATGTTCAAGCGAAGGATAAAGTATGATGTAAAACTATAACCGAGGAAACATCCTCTTCGTAAAAACTGTTAGCAACAAGTATATCGCCTGTAAACAATTTTCTTGTTGCTAGCAGTTTTTACGAAGAAGTTTCCTGGGTTATAGGTTTACATTCATACTTTATCCTTCGCTTGAACATTTTGATTTCACTGTTCTATTTTAAAGTACTTGTTTTTGTCGTAAATGTTTTTATAATTACTCATTACTGCTAATTTACATTCAACCAAGTAAGTATTATCATCGCTTTTTGTCTTCTTATTGTAATTATCCCCTAATTTTAGTTTTAATTTGTTGGTTCTAACTTTGTGCACTCACTGATGAAGACTAATTTGTTAGTTGAAACGTTTGAACTAATGTGACATGCTAATTATGTATTAACAATTAACTAATATATTATTTAGCCATATTCCACCAAGGATTTTATTTGTTTATTATATATACAATATTTTCTTTATCAATATGATGAAACTCCGCCACATAACGAATACTTATTAATAATTTTCTGCAGGAAAAAATTCAAGATCAATAGATTGGTAAAAACGGACCATTCTTGTGGCCACCCGTTAACCGGGTTTAGTGTGTTAGATTTTTTTGCTGGGGAACTAAGCAGTCAAGTTTATGCCAATCCACTAAGAACCATGGACGATTGTATGCAACATGTGAGAAAGATTTTTCAAAGCTTATCTCCACATGCAATTAGAAAAACGACTTATGATGCGGTACTCAAAAGTGAAAAATATTTGCAAACCGTTATCTCTCACCACATACCTAACGCCCAAGATCGTTTCAACATTGGCATTGTCGCGTATTGCAAGATCATTTTATGCAAAGCATAAGATCCCTATGCTAAAATTAAAATCTGTCGACTACGGTATATGAATATTTTGTTTTTAAAATTTTGTATTATACGGTTTAAAGCATTTGTTGACGGTGTCTGTTTCTCTGGATACCTTAGAGCAAAAGTGTCACATGCTATTGATGTTATTTTGATACATTTTCCAGATAATAAATAAATTCAAATAGTCTTCGTTTGTGTAGTGGAGACGCGCTGGCATTTTGGTTTACACAATATTCATTTCCACTGCAATTGTTTTTGCGTTGTCTCGAGCATGGTTTTTTTGAAGTAACTCGAAAGCCTTTGCAATTAGGTGCAGGGAACCTAATAATAAATTGTGCTAATTTTTAGCGTTAAGTAATAATAAGGTAGAAAAAATAGGATAAATATTCCATTTGAAATTTTTGACTCACCTGCATTTTTCACTAATGTTTTAACAGTTTTCATGCACGCTCTGCATAAGATACAATGATTTTTATGCACCATCTTGATACATTTATCTTCAGTCCATACATAAGTGTGCCAAGTCGATTGAAGAAAACTAGAAGGGCATTTGGGTATACTGATCCCTACATAAATTTTTTAACTAGAACTTTAAGGGCAACTCAAAAATATAAAAATATACCGGGTGTTTATTGCATTTAAAATAAAGAAGTTAATGTCGACATCCTGTATAACCGAGACTGCTAGAGATTTATGCATATTTTGCTCGATAAGTCAAATCCATATTAGTAGGTACCTATTCAAATTTTTCTCGTGAATAGTTTTTCATATATAGATCGCTGACATTCATCGTGCGACATTCTGTATATGTATAAATAACGCAAAACCGAACAGCCATCCCAACGAGAATGATAAATAGATGAGTGCATTACAGCATACTGCGTAACTTTTTTCTTTCTATATTGCCCACCATTTCTCTTCTCATTCTTTGCATAATAGAAGCAATCAATTACCATCTTATTTATGTTTTTGCAAACTATTTGTGCTTTCTATTATAATGTCTTTTTTTTCTGCATTTCAATATTATTCAGCTCAATATATCCTTGCTAATATTCGTAAGTAATTGATACAATCCATTCTGATTCCTCTGAGCAAATTTGTCTGAAAGCATATTGTCCTTCATCAACAGGATTGCGGATATCATACGGTTAAAGGCGATTGAAACAAATAGACGCGTTCGAACGAAGTGAACAACCCATGCTAAACAAAAAAAAATAAAAAATAAAGTGGGTGAGAGAAAAATAGTAGAAGATGCCAGCACGAACTATAGTATTAGCGAAAGCGAGCGACAGAAACAGACGAGAAGAAATCGACCAATAAAACAAATTGAATTCATTCATGCGCCCCGATAAAATTACTAAGCATAAAGCGTGAACGAAATAAAAATAGGAGAGAAAAAACGATGACTGGATGATTTCGGGGCCCAAACAATGCCTCTGTCAGTCTAACCGACCGCACGAGAAAGAGAAGAGGCGTCCGACTAATAGGGCTCAAAACAGCTCGATCGGTCGAGCGACACTCGCACTTACCGACCGAAACCGTTTCCAATTAGCGCCGGCAGAGGGCATTTTTGTTGTTTCGTGATAATAATTCTCGGATAATTTTATTTGCTGTTTTTCAATTAGTCGACCGGAAATATATGACACCTGTCTCGAAGGAAGTACCTCGTTATTACTAATAACACAATCGGGCTTTTCACTGTTTCATTTTGCTTCGCGTTTTCTCTTCGTTCTTCACTTCGGTGATTCGTTAAATCGGTGGGAATGCTTCGATATAAACTGGAAAAAATATATATACATATATGCATACGAACCAGCGCAGATCGGGCATAATTATTTGATTTGTTTGTATTTGAGTCATCCGGTTGGTATCTATTTTAAATTATTACTGTGCCTACACTATAATGAAATCTGTGAAAACAACCAGATAATTGGAACCGAAATAAAAAAAAAAAAATCAGTAGTATGTTATCTGTGAATATACATTGTCATAATAACAAAAACAAAAGAAACGCCATCTTTTTTTCTATTTCTGTAATAAATATATTTAATATATTTTTCGCCAATAAATATATAAAACTATGTTATAATAAGCATTAATGGAATCAAAAAGCAGTTCTAGTTGATAATGTGATAATGACACATTTTACAATATGATCAATTAAATGTACCCTCTACCAAGCCATGATGTTATTTATTTAAAAAAAGAAAGTACGTATTTGTTTGCTTAATTTGAATAATGCAATATCACAGTATCTACCATGTGATTCAAAATGATGTCGTAGAAAAAAACTGTTTCCGAAAAATATTTACTTTTACCATTTAATGAGCGAAGTTAGCTACATACAAATTCTACATTAATGATTTTCTTGACATTTAGCTACATTGGCGTGCGTGTGTAGTATTTTCGATTATTTATGTATAATTTTAGTATTCTGAACTGTAATAAATAGGGAATTATCTTGGTAATAGCTCAACAAACAGTGAAAAAATCAATATTAACATAAGTGAAATAGTTTATTAATTTTTATAATTATAGGCTTCATCCACTTCAGCGCAATAGCTGTCAAAGAAGTTACATTTTTCCATAAAGTTCTACGTACAGGATTTTACCATTTACGATAGGCATTGGAATTTCATTGTTTAAAACAATTTTAAGGACTAGACTTGCTAAATAAATTTGTCTCGGATGAAGCCTGTTTTATCTAACGATATATCAATTACAAAATTATTTATCTAGTCTGCAGAAAACCACACGATCGAGAACGCAATTGCATTCCGTAAAAGTTGGAGTTTGGTAGCTATGTCCAGCAACGAATAATAGGCAATTTATTCGAGGAAACTTAACAGCCCTACGTTACCAGTTGTGAATTGTTATTGCAGAGTTACAAGAAAATGGCGAAGCAGGTATTTCAGCACGATAATGCTAGCACATACTGCTCGACAACCTGCCCATATCTTCAACATTTTTTCTGACAGGTTCTTAGAGCACAAAGATGCCACCAGTCGTCTGATCTAACCCCATAGATTACTCATGTCGGCATCTAAATAGGATCTATTGAAACGCATTGCAACCTTAGAAAACTGAGAGATGCAGTTTTTACTAATATTAACTATGTATGTTATAATTTAAAGTAATAAATAATTAGTAAACACCAGTTAGTACTGAATGAAATTAATTTAGTAAAGTAAATAATACATTCATTTTACAGCAGAACACCATCCATAGTCTTTAATAATGCGGTCAAATATAGGTTACGTTTCCTTATTTATGACAGATCGTTTTTCTTATTTTCAACACTGACTTATTTCAACTTCATACAAACACGCTGCATATACTTACACCGTTTCTATCTATAGGAGGGAATTGCAATCATTTGAATCTTTGTTAATATGTTGTACCTTAAACATACAATTTTACTAATAATGGAATCAAATGTAACCTTTTGATGCCAAAATATTTAAAGACACGTATACTATTGAGATGCTGTCTTCTTCAAAATTCTCCACAAAAGAAAGGTGGTTTTAATTTTTCTGTGGCTGCAGATTATCCTTGCAATACGATTCCTTCGTGCAGTTCAGATGAAATGAAAACTACAATTATCCATCTATTTCAGTCAGCTTGTAAGCTCTGTTTTTCTCAAACATGCCTCCTGTTAATATGCCATGCTCGAACTTAAATTGCTTCGCAAGAAATGCGGTATATATTATATTATTTACCTGGGCTATTGAAGGATTAACTAACGAATTTATTTCAAAGTTAATTTAGTGGAAAGATTAGTCTGGATGTAGTTATCAGTGTGTTTCGAACCTCGTTCGTCTATTGCTTTTTAAGAACGGAAAAGTATTTTATGTTTATATTTTAAAATAAAATATGGTGCCTGTCCATTTGGAATGAGTAGCTCTAGAAAATTAACAGTATTTTTAAAATCCATTCAATAATTTTAAAGTTCACTTTTAGCAGACAGGCTGACGAACAAACAAACTCATAAATACCCTTTTTTTCTTGTTTATTTTCGTTGTTTAATATTGTTCATAATGAATAAAACTTTGAAGCTTTAATAAATTAATGCACATCCCAAATAATGTAACTGATATGAGCAATAAGATTCGCAATTACTGTAATGGTTTATATGTACCCTTAGAACGTATTAAATTGTTATAAATAACATTATACGTTTACGTAAAACTTTTCTATGAGAAAAAGAAATTTAAGTTCGATCCACTAATTATAACCCAACAGTAAACTTGGATCTCTTGATAATAGAACCACTTTATCGCTTCCCTATTATTACAGTACAAGACGTATATAAGTATACGTTTACATATTGTTAGATCTTCGACGTGAAACACAATATTTGCGGCCAAATATATCTTGCGCCCTGTAAGTGTCTATTAGTAACAGCTACTTGTGGAAACAAGTTGTTCTTTTCTCAACATCTAACGTACACACTGGAAAATTGGGTTGAAATACAATATGCCAAAGCCCCTATTAAAGTGCCAATGCTGTAAGTAAGTACACACATGCAATATAATACATTTAAGATTGTTAGAGATCTACACTAGGTACCCAACGGATTACAATAGAATAGAATTGAATAGAGTATAAATTTATTGAGTGTATCTAATCAGAAACTTACTTATAAATAGAACAAAAGAAATTTTTATTGTCACATTTGAATTTTTCAGATAATCAGAGAAATTCGAACAGTTGGGAATAACGCCATCTAGTACATATCTTGGATACTAATGGATGGTACAAATTATGGTGCTGAACGCCCTTTGAAGCAAATTTACGTTTTTTTTTTGTTTTAATTCTGATAAAGGCTGTAGAAGTTGCGGCAAATTTAGTTTTCACTAGTTCATTAGTTTTTAATCAAAATGGTGCGTATTGAATTGTTATTTGAAGGTTTTTTTTATGAAGCAATCAAAGTTATAGTTAATCCTGAAATATTTGTCAGCAAATCTAAAAATACTATTGAACTTAACAATTGTTGTGCTTTCTAGTGCTGGAATTTAAAAATATTGTGTTATTAAATTCCCCTTTTCGACTTTAGTTAGGATCTTTTCCGATCACACAACTAGACAAAGGTCAGCTATCAAATTCAATGCTTTTATTTCATCTATGTAAATGTTCATTATTTGCAACAATGATTATTTGTATGACGAACCCGTTATTGTAATCATTCATTGTAGTATTATGAACTTTTTTTTTTCTTAGCCTTTGGCAAATGTAACTGATGATATTTTAAGAGCAACGACTTTTAAAGTCTGAGCAATTTATTGCTTGTCAGGCATTATTTTCATATTTTCCATCCCAGTCTGAGACAAAACTGCTATCAATTTGATAATGTCTAATTTAACCAACAGAATGCAATATATGCAGTTATCAAATGTAAGTTCCACAACTCTACGTTCCTGAAAATGAGAGTTCCCCAGTGTTCCATTCTGCGTCCATCTTTATTTCCTATATATTCTACGTCCTTTTTTCAAATTTCCAAATTTTTCAAAGATATTCAGCTATGTTCATCCTTTCTGCCATCTGCATATTATGAATCAATGAATTTAATCAACGAATACCTTGTACGGATATCCATTTGGGCAAAAAAATATAACTGTTTATCTCTAAATTCTATAAAAAGAAACTGTACGTTATTTGAGCGCAAGCATGCTGTTATTATGTACAAAAGATAAATTAATGGGAGTATTGACGGTTCTCCTATTCGTTAATGCAAGAAGCTTGAAATCAAGGACTTGCTATAATAGGAATTACAATAGACATTCACTAACAACGAAAATTAGAACATCTGTCTGTGATTCACTGGTTTTATACAAATTTAATTATTGTGATGAAGTGTATGATCCATGTCTTACAGTTAGTGATAAGCTCTGAATGCAAACTGTACAAAACTATATTTGAGACCGATTTTTAGAATTAGAAAATATCAGAGAGTATCATATAGGCATGCTGTTGTCTTTTCTGACAAATTTGTTATCAATAAATGGCGACAATACTTTGATTAATAGGATTAAGTACAGAACAAACATACATACTCCATTTCTTCATCCTGCTAAACTACACCTGTTCTGTTTTATTTTAAAGCGGTGCGCTCTTTCCTATCCTCTGCTTTCCTATACTCTAGTTAAATTTTGACGATTACAGTATGAACGATCAACCCAGGTATCCAGGTAACATGGTGAGATGAAATGAACATTTAGTGGACGTCAACATGACATCTATTACGTGATATTGACGTCTATCAAACGCCATTTCACGTTTCCATGTTACCTGGGTAACAAAGTGATCAGAAAGTCTGTATGATGTATATTACAGGGTAATGACGTCTATTACACGGTAATCTCATTTTGCTACTTGGAAAATTACTTTGATATCTATAATAACAAATACATACCTTCCACTTTAAAGATTTTGAACTTTCGTAACTTTAATTGAACTGCAGAACATCTTAAGAACACATCAGTTAGAAGTATCATGTGAGAGCTGTTTTTTTAGTTTCATAAATAGAGCTGGAAGAGAACAGTAGACATTTTTCAAAGACTTTATTGTTTTCCGAAGTACTCTCTAGCCTAATCTCATTAAGATTAAGTTAACTTTTACATGTGCTCGAACCAACAACTATGGAAGCAGTTATTCCACTCGTTTGTCGGTACAGTCAAAATTACGACTAGAACCTTTGACCACGTAGCCCTTTCTTGATTTTCGAAAAAGTAGGGACTGTACGGAGGATAAACTAACAATTGAACGTTTTGCTACTTTAAAAAAATTAATTGTCTTGCGAGGTGTATGGGAAACTGCATTGTCTTATGGTGGAGAAGTTGGAGTTTAACGATGACTTCCGACAAAAGAATGGTTGTATAGCGATCGGCAGTAACAGTTCTTTAATCTTCCAGAGCAATTTATTGTTGTTACATGACCTGCTTTTGAGACAATTATCACGACAATCTTTTTGGATACACTGCGAGAACGCATGACTTTTGTCGGCTTCTCTTCATTTTGGAGCGTTTATTTTTGGGTTCACATGAGTCTAAGCGCTCTAGAGCTTTCTGACGCCAATGCACCCTCCTTTCAATTATTTGGTCAACACATGCGGTATCCAATTTTTATAATATTATAATAATTATTTTTTTTACACACAATTCTTCATACAGCAATTTTTGAAAGTCATTAAAAACCCCAATGATGCCTCAATCTCGTGATATGTCACACATCGATCTTTCTTGATGAGCTTGCGTACAGCATTGACGTTTTCCTTGGTTGGTGCACCGCCCTGTGGTGCTTCATTGCCGAAAACAGAAACCAACTCGGCAAGGCATTCTGGTTAAGATAATTGTCTTCGAAAATTGCAAAAAAATATTGCACAGAAATTTTCTCTATTTAATGCTATTGATCGAATAACTTTTGAACTTATTAATTTTCTGTATAGCTAAAATAAATAAAAATATACGTATAAACGTTGGATCTAGAGGTAAAGGCTAAAATGGAAATTAATTTGCAATAGTGACATTTGATTAGTGGCGCCTCCACGTTCCTGTAAGCAAAACTAAAAAGACATTAACAGATATTTGTTTATTGATTGATATGATCTTTCTCACGCTTCGTTTTAGTTATTAAGTGATAAGGGTCATTACATGGAAGAACAGAATTGTTCTGATCTTCGTCTTTCATGTGTTTATCTTGCTTATATTGCTGAATATGTTTTTGGATGAATAAAGATGATTATTACTATCTATCATTTTTTATAAACAGGATACCGTTTAACATAAAAATTGGAAAGACCAGTATTCACGGGCAACCGGTAATACTGTGATTGAGTCTTTTGCGGAAAGTCTTGAGTACACAAGCGCTGACTGAAATAACCGTTTCCCTTCAACAGTTTAATGGTGAGATTCTGTGCATATCTTAGCGCCTGTAAAGTTTCTATAAGTCTGTAAACATGCACAGTACCTGCTTAAAGTTTTGCATATAATTCCACCATTAGTAGTTTAAATGATATAACGTGTTTTCTTAATTTTGTTTAATATATGTTTAGCTCTGCGGGCCTCTTGTGCTCATGCTATGTTAATAATTAATTAATTATTACATTTCAAAGTGCTGTATATTTGGATATCCATCACCACTGTAACCATTTTTATCATTCATCTCCACTATATAAAGCTATTGCGATACTACATTTTCCCCACTAATCCAATCCCATCAATTGCAGGTTAGTAAGTATCTATTTTATGCAACCATTATCCATCCTAGATCGGGTATCCGGGAAGCGGAGCGAAGTTTGCGCCTCGGCGTCATCGTAAAACTTAATAATCAACCTAGTTAAATATTGAGTTCCCAATAGACGTCTCTGTGAGTTACAGAGCAAACGGTCCCCATTGAACGAGTTAATTTCTAATTTAATTTGTTAATTAAATCTGTAGCCGGTCTCGGCGGGAGCTAATCGTTTCCATTGTGACTGGAATTACGGATTTCCAAAGCCTCGCTTTTATCCGAGTGTTATATATTTGTATGGAAGTCGTTGCTACCAGCCCCGTTTTGCTATGGCAATTCTCTTTCCCTCTTTCTCTCTCTCTCTCTCTCTCTGCCACTGTACCTGACTGCGATATAGTCGCTCTCATCGCATTGAGTGACAGTTTTGTCGATAAATTATGTATTGGTGTTATGTGCTTGTGTGAATTTAGTATATATTTGAATTACCTCTTTCTCTTCTTCAAATTTGTGTTTACACACTTTTTTTTGTTATTGTTGTTGTTCAAACAACGAAATAGTTTTTACTTATTAATGATATTTTACATAACAAATCGAATACAGGAATAGGAAGGACGAATAACGGATTAATCTTACTAAAACACCAGACTTGCTTTTCTGCTGTTCCAGACACAATGCAAAGTTTGATTTTTCAATAAAAATATAATCCGTTTTTTTCTGAGAAATATATTTATATGTATCATACAAAATCTTTTGGTCTTAAAACTTATTTCTTCTGATGAGAGACATAATACTTCATAATGTTTGTAATAGCCGACGAACTAGCCAAGGAGGGCTCTAAAAGACACTTCATAGATCCAGAGCCCATATGTGGAATTACTAAAGATTCCGTAAGAAGGGAGATCTGGACTTGATTAGTTAAAGAAAGTATAAAGAAATGGAGGTCGACTGATGGTCAACTCCATACCAAAGCGCTAATAGGGGATGGGGATGCTAGATTCTCTGATAACCTGCGCAACAAGAAAGAAGCTAAAACCATTACTGAGCTGGTAACTGGACATTGTCCCGTGAAAAAGCATCTATACAACACAGGCCAAGTAAGCGAACCGTGGTGCAGAAGATGCGAACTACAGGAGAAAACGAGTTTACATGTAATCTTCACATGTGAGGAATTGAAGATACTCAGGCAGAAATATTTCGGGAGAGATCTATTGGAGCCCTCGAAGGTTCTCAAGTTCCCACTGGGCAATATACTGGGCTTTATAGAGAACACCAAGCTGCTCGAGTGGAAATAAGAGATTTAATAGGGATGGTACAACGAGCACGTAGCTCAAGTGCCCGGACTTTAGGTGCCCACCCTAACTTAATGAATGAACTTCATAATGTTTTGTATACTTACCAGCTGTAAGTTAAGAATAACTGATCAGTTAGAAGGGCGGTTGAGTATATCAAGTACTTCAACGATTTCAGTTAACTGACTTGCAAATAGAGAAAAAAGTTGGTAGCCTGTGGATCTAAATTTGAATAAAATTACGATGGTATCATACCCAGCGCCATCTTTTGTAATGCCAACGATGCAAAATAAAACATATTATACCGACTGTTTCAAAATGAATTACATCTAGGTGACCACGAATTTCACCTATAAATTATGATATTCCGCTTTCTTGAAATAGATTAAATACTATATAGGTTATCTACCTATCACTGTCAAAATTTATCGTCGAGTGATGTGTGATGAAATTAATAACAAATACAATTGGATTATTAATTTATAAGATAACTTTAAAGATAATATTTTGGTATTAAATTATTTTATTTTTGTTTGACGGTAAATAAAGATAATTCTAGTAGTAGTACGCGCATGAACTCTGGTTGTTTAAAATATGCTTCATGTTGAACGTTGTTTGAACACACGGTAAGTTAACGTGATTTAGACATTAGACACATTTGCTAAATTCAAAAACAAAAAAGTTTCTCATATGCTGCGCACTTTCTGCCGGTCACTGTATATTCAAACAAATATTTTTTTTTGTGTTAAGGTAATTTACTTGAATAAAAGATACTATTTTAAAGAAATGGTTCGATCGTTTCAAAGAAACCAGTAATATTCATCTAGTTACTATATCTAGTTCAAAAAGAGTTTTTTTTACGTGAAACATTTTTTTTTCACATTCGCTTTTTTCCTTACCACTTGGAAATTGGTTTATTCTTAACTGTAATTTTTAAAGTGGTAAAGAATTTTAAGTTTTTTACTGGGAGATATTATTATTTTTCTTGAATATAAAACGGCAATCTTAAACAGATAGTTTATTCTTATAAATACAAATTCAAATAAGTTAAGTTTCGACCAACACATCGGCCTTCTTTAGATTGTCGAATTAATTAATAAGAAAATCAAAAACTACAGTAAAATAAATGTAACGGATGCAATACTATTAAATTAACCTTAACATACGACATCCCTTTCTGTCGAAAAAAGTTACTTTACCAAGAAAAATTACCTACATTTTTAGTATGTAGATATGGATAGCGAAGATGTACTATTGAAGAATAGAGATATTCACATTGCCTGTTGGTGTGGTATGAGTTGGTTTTGAGCTGTTTCCATGGCTTGAATCCAACGTTTCGTCATTGTGCTAATTTTATTTTTCGTATGTTAGGAAGCCAGGCAAGTAACCAAACTTAGGATGGCAGCACTTGACACAATTCTAATACCAACTAACACAGGATGACGTTGCTGTCTTGGGATACATAAGAAATTCTACTAAATGCTGGAGAAGTTTTAAAGCTCGAATTTGTATTTAAAAAATGAATAACATGGTCCATTAGCTTAGAATGTCTGAGTGGTTCAAGAAACGTGTCTCTCATGGTTTTTTCTTGTAATTCACATTTTTCATATCGTTCTTAATTATAGTAAGGATTTTTTTTAATATAAGGAATTATGCGGCTGTTGGTACCGATCCTAATTTTGTTTTTTAATTTAATTTGTTAAAAAACATGACGTTCCACGTTAACAATTCATTTCAAAATAAAAGATATTTCTCCATTGTAATAAAATATTGTTTCGTAGCTTGTTTAACCATAACCTCAAGCTGTCACTTTGATATTGAACAAATGCGACCAACTTGAACATTTCAAGGAAAAATACCTAAATAAGTTGTTGTAGGATTTCTAATGATAAATTCTTCTAATAAATCTATTAAAAGCTAAGTTAAACAATAGGTATCTATGATCTCAATGTTATTTTCTTTTCAGTTTTTTAATAGAAATAAAATCTTTTAAATTCATTCTCTTTAATTTTTACTTACTTACCTACTTAAACTGTTGAATCATTAAAATACAAAAATACAAAACATAGACATTTTAAAATAACAATAACAATCACTGTTTACACATTTTATTAAAATCCCATTTACTTATTTCCAAATTCTATTACCTTAAATGTGTTTATTTGTCAAAATTTCTTAAAATACGAGAAAACATTGACCCATCGCGTCTGCCTGCAGCGTGAAGGTGAAGCATTCCGGATGCAGATATATGTATATGCAACCTAAACGCGGTTTGTGTATCTCTCTGTCAGGTTGCATAAACCATCGAGAGCTTTTTAATCCTGCTGCCTACTATATGCTACTTTGTAGCACACACCGCATGCCAAACATTATTATCGGAAATGTATGAATTCCTCGAAAAGGAATGACGCACTGGCTGGATCTTCAAATAGATTAAATAGTAATTCGAAATTCCATTATGGAAAGTCATAACTCGTGCTAACGAGTTTAGTAGTAACTACCTAAAAATATTGTGGGAATTAAAATTGATTTGTAAACTGATTTCTACTTTAATTCTGTGGTAATATTGACGAAGAAATGTCAATAAAACGGCTGTAAAAAATATTGAGTACACTAAATGGAAAAATACTATGAAATCTCCTTGATTTCTTTTATAAAACTGCTTGATAGTTATGTTTAGAATACTGGGTGTTTTCTGAAGGTAGCTCGTACAACATCTAAACTATTGCAACAAAATGCATATAAGGACACAAATTTACATCTTTTAACATAGTCAATACATTTTTGTCAACTCAGATTTAAGTAGAAATGACATAGCTTTCCTGCAATATTTAAAAGAGCCCAACTGAATATTTTTGACATTTTCATTCAGGATAACATTCTGTACCGAAGTTTGCATATTTAACATAAAAAAATTCTTTGTTAATTTTATTTGTGCATCTAAAGTACTTTTAGGTTCTTAAAGTGCTTAGTTAAGTATAAAAATAATAAAAAACTCACTCTGTATACTAATAAAAGGTTTTACATAAATTATGTGGTCTAGATACCTACAAATCTGAGAACCTTCTTTACCATTCTATGATGTTGTGCGTTATTGTGATGCCATCTATTCGTGTTTTTAAACAATTATGAACCATTGTGTTATATATTTATATTGTTTCTATAAAAACAGCATGTTGGCTTATGTAATTAAAAACATTTTTTTTTACTGTATAAGATGAGTATTATATTGGTTGAAACGCATAATTAATACTTTGACACGTGGAAAAAATGGGTTGTTCCACTATTATAAATTAATTAAAAAACAATATCCACAAAAACCGCATTTTCGTTAAAAGAAAAATACACTGTAAAAGTAAATATTGCCAAAGATTAAGTTAGTAACGTACACTATTTTGTGGTTTTAAAGCGAATATTTTTGTTAACATATATTTAGTTACAATTACTAAATTACTAGTTGATTTAAATAATATTAAAAAATATTCCTGTATTCATTCAAACAATTAATCATATGGTTTATTTGTAACAAACGCAGTATTTGTTAATTTAACTAAGTATTTAAATTGAAGTAAAAATAAATATCACATTATATTTTCTTATAGCGGTTTTTTTCCCATATAGTGTATAGCAAATATGTTAAATATTTATGTGTAGTACAGAAATTGTCGCATAGATGGCGCTTTAACTATTTCATTCCAGTAATAGAACATATTTAACACAAATAGCATGACAAATATGATTATAACATATTTAATCTGGCACATTTACCACATAAACATCCAATAGAAGTCGTGATCGTTGAAAAGATGACCCCCTTCATCACATATTGCAGTGGCAGGATGATCTCTGCGATCAATTCTAATATAGTAAGCAAACACTTGGCGTTTACAACATTTAATTGCATGTCTTCCATATTTGATAAATATGGAGATATGGATTTTTTTTAAATAACTGAGTCTTTTTATTTCAATCAAAAATAATCACGGCATTTTGTTAACAGAGTTTGTTTATTTAAAGCAAAATACTTTGAACTATTCGCTCAAACAAATATCTTGTTAAAATAAAAACAGATTTATTAAATTAGATATTCGTTTAAATGGAATATTCGAGATTTGATATGTTGAAGCATAATATATGTAGATTTGAATTTACTGAAATGATTTGGTTACTTTGAATAAAACTTTGATTATCGTAACCAGATTATTTCGTGTTTTGAAATAAATATTTGTTTGCCACTATGTAAACAAATAATTTTGTTGAATAAGATCAAATTTGGTTGAGGCAACCAAATTGTTTCTTTTTTTCGATGTACGCAAGTCATTGAAACAGTAACTGCTCTCGCACTATATAATCAAAAACTGAATCAATACCTAAGAAATATTTAGTATTTTTAAACTAGTTTATATTGTTGAATTTGGGCCAAAATGCTAACACAAAATTAAGATAAAATATTGAAATTACAAGAGCATATAAGCCAGATTACATTTCTGATCAATCACTTACTAAGGGATTGCACCCGCGTATGCAGAATCTTTAACTTTCAATATTCGCACTGAAGGTTTTTTCATTTCTTAACGCAGGTCTGGTTTCAAAACAGAAGGGCGAAGTGGAGAAAAACGGAAAAGTGCTGGGGCAGGAGCACCATAATGGCGGAGTACGGTCTCTACGGGGCCATGGTCAGGCATTCGTTACCGCTACCTGACACTATCCTGAAGAGCGCGAAGGAGAACGAGTGCGTCGCCCCCTGGCTCTTAGGTAATGACTGTATGTCCCTTATTGCTATTAAATTTCTTCAATGACGCTTCAATCAACAACTAAGTCGACGTTGACATCAATGCAAAAATTTTAACGCTAAAGTTTTTTATGATTTAATGATGTCAGTATACGTTTTCGTTGATTTGATTGGAGCACCGTAAATTAGTGTTAAGTAGTAATGAAAGAGAATTATTTATTTGCAAAATGTTTGTAATATATCTTGGATTTACTTTCAACCCAAATTATTTGTGCTTTCTAATTAAGCCTATCAAAGATATTTATTTTATTAAAGTATATTTTTTATTCCAGAGAAATACTGGTTACACTCAAGAAAACACATATTTGATAAAGCTTTTTTCTATTATTTCATTAAATTAAATCAATCTCTTTCAGTTTTTGCGACGATATCAAATCAATATTTTGCATCTATGAAAACTGGTTTTTTTTTCCAGTACACTTACATTTTATTACTAGTTTGCTTTTATCCATACGACACATCAATGGCATGGGTTAAAACATAAAATAGGCCAGTCTATTTGATTGATTCAAATCCAGTTGGATATGACACCACGCCATTGTATTACTATTTATTGTTATTGTATATTTGAATACCAACAGTCGAAATTTCAGCAAAAAAATGGAATTATTGATAACTTACTAGTTGTTAGGGTAGTTCCTAAAAAATGCAACTTGACATATTTATTTCAAGACTTCTAGTTTTGTTTATTTCTATAATATAATTGAAAATTATTATAATATTATATATAATGTATTCACGAATGGAGTTGACAATAGATATGATGGACGAAAAATGTTTGAATGGGAATTTAATTTTGGGAAATAAGTCCTGCTTGGTCTGAACTTATTTTATCGTTTGCTGTCGATTTTTTTAAATCCAGTAGGCCTTTGCAGCTGAATCAAAACTGTTTTTGTTGGCAGTATGCCAAAATGTTACTAAGAAATGTTCTTCAGAATGAAAAGTTGTGACGATATGCAAATTATCAAAGTTATCGGCTTACTCTAATAAAATCCATTGTTTAATAATAATAATAATAGCGCCTTTATTTCCATAAAACAGTAATAACAAGCAAGCAAAAATAAGCAAGAATAAGTGATAACAAAACAATTTTCTCTGACACATTGAAGTATATTAATTATTATTAATGTAAAAGGTAAGTTAAGAGAAAGAAAAAGGAAAATGGCGGGTTTCAGTCATGAGATATAGAGAACTACATCCACGATTGTTCTTCCAACTAACCATAAAAGGAAACAGATGCCAGAAGAAAAAAGAAACACAGCAAATTGTGCATCACAATGAATAATCGCTATACAGAAAAGTACTTAAAGCATTTATTTATGAAGCGCTTATATCTGAAGATATAAACAAAAAGCAAAATGATATTATCCACCTACACACTTCTGCCCAAATAATATTGTGAATAAATTACGTTTAAACATCCCTAAAAGTACGAGTTTGGTATACATCGTAATTACAATTAACAGCCTGTACAATGTTATAGCTAAAACATCTCTTAAAGTGCTGCGTCCGATGGAGTGGTGGCGTAAGCAAACCCTTAAATCTCAAATTTAAATTGTGTATGTTGGTATGAAAGGTCAATTGTCAAAATCTTGTAAAATAAGCAGTAAGAGTCTCCTCCGGTCCCCCATATCAAGCCAAAGAATTTCTTTTAATTTAAAAGAAACATGACAGTATTTTCTAATACCAAAAATAAGCCTATGACACGAATTTTGTACTTTCTGAATTCTTCTCTTATCAACATAGTCAAGAAACGGGCCATACACCGAACAGCAGTAATTAAATCTATTTAAAATGAATGCATTGCATAGTACAATTTTAGTTCTTTTATCAAATAAATAACGATTTGCATATATTATCCTCATATTAGTATAACATTGCTTTAGTAAATTTGAAACATGTTTAAATTTAAGACCAATCCAAAGTAATCACCAGATTCTTAATAGAATCGGATGGTGTTAGTTTATGGTTATCTATTTGAATGTTGATGCTGTTTAAAGCCTTAATTCGATCATTATCGATCGTCCAAATACAATAACGACCGATTTGTCAGTATTAAGAATCAATGAATGCTGTTTAGCTTGTTTTGCTAAGGAATCAAGGATATCATTAATCATCCTTCAATTTTAAATTTCGTTTCTGGTAAAGTACACAGTGTTTGAAGATACTGAGTAACCAGTACTTGCATATTATAAAAAGCCGCTTATGATAAGTAACTGTATTTCTAATATCATTTTGACATTTGTCATTTTGTGAGTAATAATATAATTTTTACTGACGGTTTTTAACTTAATACTACTAAATAATGTACACATTGCAAACAAATATTTTTATTGTTGAAGCATATTTCCGAAGTGCATAATTTCTTAATGGCGAATAGCAATATTCCTACGCTTGCAGTTAGATAATACCGCTTTACAACATCATATTCGCCTAGTAGTGGAGCAGTTTCTCGACTACAGGATCTGTTTTAAAAGGCAAAAGTTCTGGTAGACCACGTACACAGCAAAATATTGTTAACCACGTAGAAAACCTTGTTGGCGAAAACCCACATTCATCGGTTCGTCGTTTATCGCTTCAAACGAATGTATCTTCTAGTACCATTCATAGAATCTTGAAATGTCGCGTCGTTTGCATATGTAACCATACAAAGTATCGGATCTTACCTATTAGAGATCACGCTAGTAGGATAAATTATTGCAATTTCTTTCAAGAAAATTTAAATAACGAAATTCTTGATCTAAGTTTTTTTACTGATCAAGCATTGTTTCATTTAAGCGTTTGTAAATAAACAAAATTACAAAACTTGGTTTATAAATAATCCAAACAATCACATTGAAGTTCCTTTGCATCCGGTTAAAGTTAGAATATGGTTAGCTGTATCTCGTCGTAGAATAGTAGAACCAATATTTTTTTACCGAGAACAGTTATTTATACCATTTTTAAATCAATAACAGGACGAATTCAATGGGGGTTTCTTCCAGCCAGTTGGAGCTACTTCACATACAACTCGTGAAAATTTGACGCTATTAGAACAATACTTCCCTAATAGAGTTATAAGCAGAGTTGTGATGGGTCACAATAATTGTGACAGCGATTCGGTTGTGGTAAATCATAACACAATCGGTATAAGAATACATTTCTTTCTCCGCGATATGCAAAAAATATTACACCATATCAATTATGGGTTAAAAATTTGAACAATTTTTATTTTATGCTCTGTATTGTTATAGAAGCTGATAAAAGAAGACTAAATGAAACCACCCACTTTGAACCTAAAAAATGTTTTAGTTAAATAGGTTTTAGTATTGAAACTGATGTTAGAGTAAAATCAAATGCAATTCGTTTATTTCTAGCATGCTATATCAATAATTCCTCGTGGATAATATTTTACAATTTTCCAAACGAAAATTCAAACTCCCACAATTTCGTTCTCGAATTATCCGCGAATATCAAGGCGGAAAGCGAAACAAATTGACCTTCTGTCCAGTAAAAGAGAAATACGAAGCGAACGTTTTTCGATTTTCCCGAATTATCATCAATTTTTTTCCCAGCGCGGAAATACGAGTGTCTGCCCAGCGCGGACAGCGTTCAAAACCAAAATAATTAAAACCGGCCAGCTCTCAATTAAGAACACCCCGAACCGGAAATAATAATAATAAAACCAAAACGGGTGTAGGGACCAAAAAAAAAATCAATTTAACACCGGAGCACATAGACACACAATCGGAAAACTTAATCGGACAGAGCGCGTGATGTGTCCGTTGACGCGGGGCTCCGATGCAAACGAGTCGGCCACAATAACACGTAATTATACAGTTACGTTTACAGTTAAACTGCATTCTACATAAATTATCTGCTGTAAAATTTCGATAACACACAAACGCGCCAGTGAAATACAACACAGTATGTGTTCGCTGTATGTACGTATCTGTTGTACAATGCCCTGCGAATATCCGCCGCGCCGTCCGAACACGTAGCCACGCGGTGGAGTTGAGTCGCCGCGTCATGTCATTCGGTTTAACGGCGATATAGTTCACCGATTTGCTCACCGGTGTCGCCACCGTACAAGCGACGCCCGCTATCGCTCTACCGCGGCTGTTTCGGCTGAACACCGATGACACACATAATAATAACAACCGCACATTTTACGTTGTGCTCACGACGTTGTTGAAATTATAAGCCGAACGCGTAGACGTTCCAAGCGTTTTCACTCGGAAGTTTTCTCCGGCTTTTCAGTTGTTGGGATGGCGAGCTGAGCCGCTTTCTACATACGCTTAAATGCACGGTGCGCGTGGGCAAACACTTATCACGGCAAGGCTTAAATAAGAGCGATAACTATCCCGTAGTATGTGGCACTTGTTGACGGTTGATTATTTATGCGTTCTTGCGTTTTCCGCCGGGGTATTATCGCCATAAAATAGCCATTCTCGCTTTCCGTTTGTCATTTTCTATCCGTTGAAGAAAAAAATGCGTGTTTCTTGATTGCGATCTGTTTCGAAAAGGGATTCGGTTGCTGAAATGTACTTTTTCGATTTGAGGTTTTAATTTACTGAAACACTCCGTTTTTTAGATAAAACGTAGAACTTTAAAATAGTGGTTACCGTAGTTTTTTTGATCTCTTACCCCTAAGATAAGAAACAAATTAAAACCAGTGTGCAGACAACACTCATGTTGCTTATGATAAAGCATGAGATTTAAGACCTAATATGATGTACATACAGATCATATATCACCGTGGTCAGATCCATGATCACTTATGCATCTCTGATATGATGGACAAGTATGCAGCACCAAAACTGCTATAACTGAATTTACAAGATACAGAGTCAACATGAAGTCAAAAGACAGAAAGAACACCGAAATAATACAGCCTGACAATTTTATGGAAAGTACTAAGTAAACGTTGAGTAATATAGACCATATAACCATTTGTTAAATACCATGTAATGAGTTAACAATTGATTCATGGCTCTTGTAAACTCGTTCACTGTAAATTTACTAAAATTGATAATTCATGTTGGTTTCGATAGAGTGTCAACTTGAAACTCTAACGGTTTCACCTAGGAATTTGAGTCATGACGTAAAATTCTTGACGCTAGATTACTAGAATATGGGTTGATATTTGGGCTGTTTCCACCGTCTGTTGGATTGTTTATATCTGATGTTTCGGCAGTGTTTCTACTCCCATCATCAGGGTAGTGTTGATAAAAGCTATGGTTTGCCAATTACATTGTTTGCGATGGAAATCTAGTCCTAGATATGAATTACCTATGCGTTTGTTCTGCATTGTACAGTAGTATTGTTCTAGTGTTCTTGGTTTCTACTACCTCCTCCTTCTCCTTATCCCTCGTGCTTTTGGATAACTTGAGAACCTTCAAGGGCTCCAATGGATATCTCTCGAAATATTTCTGCCTGAGTACCTTCAATTCCTCACATGTGCAGATTACATGTAAACTCGTTTCCTCTTGTAGTTCGCATCTTCTGCACCACAGTTCGCTTACTCGGCCTGTGTTGTATAGATGCTTTTTCAGAGGATGGTGTCCAGTTACCAGCCCAGTAATGGTTTTAGCTTCTTTCTTGCTGCGCCTGAGTAGGTTATCAGTGAATCTAGCATTCCCATCTCCTATTAGCGCTTTGGTATGGAGTTGACCTTCAGTCGACCTCAATTTCTTTGTACTTTCTTTACCTAACCAGATCCAGATCTCCCTTCTTGCGGAGTCCTTAGTAATCCCACATACGGGCTCTAGACCTATGGCTCTTTTAGAGCCTTCCTTGGCTAGTTCGTCGGCTATCACATTGCCCTTTATATCCTCATGTCCCGGCACCCAAATCAGAGACACCGTGTAGTCTTGTGCCAGTGTATGGAGGGATTGTTTGCAGTCTTTAACTTGTTTTGACCTAGTTACAGGGTTCGAGACTGCCTTGATAGCAGCCTGACTGTCAGTCATTGTATTTATTTTCGTCCTCATGTAGCCTCCGGTTGCAATCATTTCTACACAGGCTGCAAAAGCGAATACCTCTGCCTGGAAGACCGTTGTATGTTTCCCCAGTCTTATGGATATCCTTTGATTAGCAATCCCCTAATACCATAAACTTGCAATTTATTTAATAAAATATTATGTGAAGCACAATCGAAGGCTCTACTCAGATCTAAAAAAAATCCCAACAGGATGATATGACCGTTTTGAATGAAGTTAATGACATCACTGTAAAATTTTGAAAGCTGTTGTAGTAGAGTGATTTTTTTCTAAAAACATGTTGGCATTCAGATATTATATTTAGCTAGGGTAAAAACAACTCCAATTTGTTTAAAAAGCATTACTCAAGTATTTGAGAAAAAAAAAAACAATAACTTAAATGACGTACAAGATACACAGACCCAAGTTAACGCTAGTCAATTCTTAGAGTGTATTGTAACAGCCGCTGACATACGTAAGATATAAGTAAAATGCACTACAAGCATAAAGTATAATAGCTTCTATCTATCAACGTACCCACCCGAAGACATTTATTTCTAATCCCAAACAATAAATTAAAAAATAGAAGAAAAAGAATTATTTTGGTAACTGTTGGGCTAGACATTTATAAGGAGCTAATAAGAAAATAAATATTAAACTTGAATTTAAATAACATCAACTAAATATAAATTAATATTTTGTTTGCCTCCGTTGTTTTCAATCACAGCACGTAGTTGTTATGGAGTGCTGTTCCCTAAGTTCTGTAAGATATCACGTGGTAACAACATCCAGTGGTTCTTGAGTACATTTAAGAACGTTTCGCGGTTTTTTCTAGAAGTCTGTGGGATTTTTTCGTCAGGAATAGCTCATAGATGTTCTACCGGGTTTAGGTTGAGTGGCTGGGGCGGCCAGTCTAAGATTTAAACATTTGCATCCGCTAAATATTACATAGCAACCCTGCTTAGGGTCGTTATCTTGCAAGCAGATAAATTCTTCCAGCCCCATCTTATCAACGAAAGCTTGTAGGAGCATAACGTATGCTATCCCAGTCATCCCTCCTTCAATAGCAGCTAAATTTCCTACACTACACTGAGAGAAACAACGCCCATAACAGTAGGCTTCCCCTATCGTGTCCGCTGCAAAAAACGTTCTTCTCAGACGTCAGATGGCTCTCACAACAACAACAAAAATACTTAAAATTGACAACCAACGTGTTGAAATAACGGAATAAAAATAAATGAAACTAAAACATGTGTATTAGCATTTGGTGCCAAACAATGTCTGCCAGATATACTAGTGCGTTTCTGGATCAAAATCTATGGCAAGGGTACCAAATTTTCTTAGATGGAATAGCCATACAATTCGCCTCTGAAAGGAATTGTGTTCTCTACAGTATGCTGTGCATCAGTATCAGTCAAGAAACACTTTTAACATATTATCATTTGCATATTTTATCCAGGCTGCGATATAATGTAATAATCTGAGGCTTGTCTTACCAATTCTCGTGGTGTTTTTCTTTTCTACAAAAGGGAATTCTAAAAGTAATTTTCTCTTTAAGCAATAGTCATGGTTGTCGACCAGTTTTTAAAGACTGTGATTTACTGGCATGCTGTGTCTGTTAAGAAACTTTATGAAAGAAACCCTAAAACTATGTGTATAAAATTTATTATTATTATTAACTATGTAATTATTACAGAAACATATTTGAACGTCTAAATAAAACGTTAAAAGTCAAGACTTTTTCAATCATAATCACGTCCTCTATCAGCTCCCACAAAATCAGTATAATAAATAAAAATATAATAAGCACAATTAAAACACTTTCTAAGTGACAAGTGTAACACAACCTCTTGGTTTTTTTGTATTTAATCTCCCGTTTCTTTTATCCATTAAATTAAAGCAGCCATATCAGTATCCTGGTAGCCTATACTAATCTGTACAGGTCTCTAGCTAATTGATCGAAGTAATCTTCTAGGTTATTTCTGCTTGCTAAAAGTTGGCTGTTTTCTTGTGTTCAGAGACACGTATTCACCCAAGATGTAGTAAGCGGTATTGCTCTCCAATTACACAATATGCAATTACCATTTTCAGTGTAGATCCCAAATTTCTGTAGATCTTCTTTCAGTGTACAGTGTAAGATAACTCCTACTTAGCTGCTGAGTTCTCCATTCTTCTTTTTTGATGGTCTCTCAATAAAGAGATTTACATGACTATATTGTTCCAGTGCTTTTTGTGTTTTTCTTTTTAGCACAACTGCTCACCTCTCTTGTGCTGTGTTTTTGGATACTCCTAGATCAGGTTCAGGATTAGATCAGGATTCAGGTCAGAAAAACTTCAATACAAACGCGTGATGAACCCCAGATTGTTATACCATAAACCAGTCTACTATGAACATTAGCATAATAATAACACAGTAAACTGTTCACGTCAATAAAATTTCTCAGGTTACGCAGCAGATAACACGTGGAATTCAAATTACTAATGAGTTTAAAGCAGTGTGTACGCCATGTAAGTTCATCGCCAATATATAATCCTAAAAACTTAATTCCATAGTCACGATTTATTTCAACATTATTTGAAAACACATTAGTACTAAACTGCGTTTTGTTACGAGCATTGTGAAAAATAAGATATTTTGTTTTGTCAGCATTCAAAAGCAACCCGTTCCGAGCACACCAATTGTTCATGTCACACAACAATGAATTTACTACTTACTATTTTCACTATTTAATATATTATCACATGAAACTACTGCACTAGTATCATCCGCAAACATAATGACGTCATAATTCGATAGAAAGTCTGAAATATCATTCATATAAATTAACAATAGAAAAGGTCCTAATACACTACCCTGAGGAACTCCATGTTCAACTTGCAAGTTAGAGGACGTTTTCCTAGTGAAAGAGTGAACATTTTGTTTCCCACGTCACTGTAGATTCCAGCTCCTGCCCCGTTTTCGGTTTTTGATAGTGTATGTATTCGAACAACCAAAACTAGATATATCAAAATCATGTAATCATAACCTCATTATCGAAATGTTGCTTTTCACATCATGGACAATATCACTGTATCCCAATTCTGCATATCTGCAACTAGGTACTTCTAGCAATCTGAAATAGCCCGTTTTTACCGCCTCCATTACCTCCATCAAATGAAGCTAAAGGAAGTAGGAGACATTCCACTGCTGCTGTAAAAGTAGTCCTCATTTAGAGGGCTTGCGTGATTAGAATATCTTGCTACGTTCAATTATAGTAGCTTGTTATTGTATTTTTGTCCACCATATCAGAGATGCATAAGTGATAATGAATGGTGATTCATGGTCACCGTGAAATAACCAATTGGATCATACTTGATCTCGATCCTTATGCCTTTCAATGAGCTTTTCTGGCCTGGTTTTAATCCTCTAAAGCTGTTGACTCTAAGTAAGCTTTGAGCCAAAAATAACACCAAGATATTCATTTTTTCTGACGGCCATATTTCTTCACGAGTTTTAGCGGTCCAACACCGTTTAACTTTCTTCTTTTCATGAATGCTATTATAGTAATTTGGCAGGGCCAATATTGAGACCAGAAACTTAAAAAAAAATTATATTGTCTTTTTCAAAAATATTTAAACACAAAAGTAACAAATTATTTTTATTTGTGAACAACTAGAAATAAATCCTAAATGTATATACATAGAAGAAATTTTACGTTATATTCCTTCACACAAACATTTTAAATTTATTGCTAATTTGTCATCCAACCTTTCAATATGACGTTGTAACCTTGACACATTTTTATAACTATTTACTACGTCTTTTAAAATATAGTCCCATTCACTAGAAAGTATTTGAAATGGTGTTGTTTTTAAAAGTTTTTTTTTTAAATTGTATTTGTTTCCAAATGTAATTTCTAATTTGTAATGCAATTTCTGTATTTTCATTTATTATGCTATTATTATATTGCTTAGTTTGATAATGACTGTTGTACAGCTAAAAAGTCGTTGAAAAAATGTACAAGAATAAATATTAGCTGGAGTTACCAGTTCTGGAATTTTCTTTATAATATTATATATATATGTTGATATGAATAATTATTCTATGAGCTTGGACGTTACAGGTCAAAACCAGCTAAGATAATTTCTGTTATCTTAAAATTAATTAAAAATCTCTTTTTATTGTACTCAAAGTACTACTGGCAGAACGTATAGATTAACGTTATCGCAACAGATAATTGAATAATGCCCGCAATAAGATAAAGTCAAATGCGTGCCAATTCTGCCACACGTCCTAGTATCCAAGCGGACAAATAATAGACTGCCAAGACTACTTATTCTAATAACGTTAGAACGCCGACCGGCTAACAAATGGTGAGTAAGTACGGGCACGGGTCTCAGCTCGGTAAAACGTTATAAATATAGCGACCGCAGTTGCAGCTAGCGACAACTAGCCCCCGATAAAACCTGGAAATAAATCTGCGGCACCCTAAATTTACCTGCCCGGGCAGATGTACAGTTTTTCAACCCCGCTTATCTCGCATTATGCCGATTTCCTTGACGGCGTGAGTCGGTAACCTCGAAATGTCTGCCCGGGTGCATCGTTTTACAGCTTCATTTATAGAATACATCGGCGGGCGCGCAGCATGGCGCTGTTGTTTTGACAGGATCGCGGTAATAACGTCCGTGATAACGTGAAATTATCTCTGCTAGTACAACGATGGCGACAACGATTGTTATTGTTGATTCCGTTGTGACTGTCGTCCTATATATTTTCTCGTTTGTACGATACTGTTAGTTTTAGAAAGTACTCGGATGTAATGTTGCCATGTTTCCGTGCGTTCGATTGAATGCTGCATCCGTTATTGCAAAGCACGGAATGTAGTTATTTATTTTATGAAATATAGTTTTTGAAAAACCTCCAATTTTCTGCTACTTTTGTATTGTTTGGAATTTAATATAAACGTAGATTACTAATGAAACTAATGAGCTGTTTTTATGTCGAAGTATAGATAAAAAATTTGTAATCACAATTGCAATTAAGTATGTCATGATGTAATTAAACTAAAATCATTGAAGGATATAAGCTCTCAAAAAACTTGGAACAAGAGGCGCAGTTTTAATGCAAGAAATGGCTGGAAACATTTTTTGATCTATTAGAATTTTCAAAAAAGCAACGAAACCGCAAATAACTTTTAATTTATCGACTGTCCAGATTAATAAGGCACACCATAGAGATTCGTGAACGGTTCTTTAAAAGATAGAAAGGTGGTTAAATTAGAGAAAAGTTGCGCATCGTGAATAGTTTTTGAGATATTAAGAAAAATTGTGAAATTTTGATTTCTTGTCTAGCGAGGTTATTTGAAGAGATAACGAAAAAACGAAAAATATCTTTTTAAAGAATTTTTTTTATTCTTTATTACAGGGTCTTATAAACAATACAATACTACATTTCGTACATTTGGATACATCTCCGACTTTATTTTTTTAAATACACATCAATGGCCAATAGAGCATCCTTGGGTAGAGCTGACGTTTCTCTTTTCTGTGATGTAAGGTTTAAGGCTGTTGCCTGGTTTCTCAATGGGCCAATATTTTTAACTTATCATTACTGCTATAATCGTATTTTATTAAAAGTGCTAATTAGGATGCAAAAGAATAGCAGTCTTTGACAACTATATTAAACGTTATCCCAACTGAAGAAATATTAACAGTATCTGTTCAACCGGGGCGATCCTCAATGCTACATACTATTTATCTCATGCTTTTCGTTTCACTGTAACGGATTTTTATGTTATAGAGACATTACTATTGTAAGAGCTTTGAGCTTAAATTAAAATCCATATATCGGGTTGGCTGTTTCACATCTTTAAATAGGGATGTAATGTTAATATTGCTGCTTATATGGAATGACTGCATATACAGCAACGGAGCTTGTTAGTAACTACGGCGAGTTTTTAGACATTTTGCTTCCCGATTGAGCATTCCGAACCAGTATATGACATTTTACAAATTTAATTTTTTTATGCAATTTATGTAAAATGTGTACCTTTTTCCATAAGTACATTTCCATTTCGTTAAAAACGTTATGATTTTATAACAAATCAAATTAATTCTGGTCCACCAATTTTCGTACTAATAGATACTCACCGATTAAATGAAACTTGGGGTAGTTATTCCACTGATGTAGGTAACAACCTCTTGTATTTTTTTAGAAAGTAAAAATTTTCAAAGTTGAAAAAATATGTGGGGTGGCGATTATTACTGGTAAGTAATAATTGTGAGAGAAAATAAACTATTATCGCTATCCTTTAGTGGTACTAAAATAGTTAAATACTTATTATACATTAATACACTTTTGATATGTCTTTTAATTTTGGAGATATTAAAACAAATAGCGAAGAGTAGTGTTGCCGATAGGGCGGTCTACCCCCCGAAAATGAGAGATTTAGCAGCTAAAAGACAAGTTCCCAAACCCCACTTTGTAAGTGAATCTGACATTTCACCAATTTCCTTGATTGCCATTTTGAAAGAATGTATAAGTATATTTGGTTCTCTATTACTGGTGTGTTGAATGATTGCCTAGTAATCTAACCATGCGCAATGCATATCCTAACTTGGGTTTTCAAGCATTGTTTTCCAGATGCGATTTAGTTTCAAGCCCTGATTTCTATTAAAGTTATTTTTACTACTACTATTATTCTATAAAAATGAGAAACACAAATACTAATTAACATCCGAAATGATGACTTGTGCAATCAACAGGACACTAAAATAAACTTATTGCCAATTGCAAGCATCAATGAATAACTGGAATTTACGTAAAATTAAAGTCCAATCTATGAAAGTAGCTATATTGAAAAATATCTTTGTCAACATAACATATAAAATAATACTGTATTGCTATTAAAATGACAAAGAGACTAAGCAAAAATTCCTGTAAGGAATAAAACTCATTCACCATCAGTAATTCACATACAAGATGTTGATCACGTTTACGTGAAAGATTTTTCAAATGATCAAATAGTAAATTTTATTGACGAAAACTTGTAGAGGCAGCTGAAAAATTACTTCTACATCTAATGAAGTAGTCATGGATTCCCATGACTCCTTTATTAAGTTGGAATGCGTTAATATACTCATCACATCATTCAAATTTCTCACAATGTACTCTTCAAGTCGGACGTTTATCAACCCAACCTAAATTCGAACATTTTATATTATTCTGCTCTGGTAAGTGCTTATTATTGAACGAAAGAATTAAATAAAAGCATTAGCTGTAAGGATGAATCGTAAGTAAGAACTTAATGTA
This sequence comes from Protaetia brevitarsis, assembly GCA_004143645.1. Classification (NCBI taxonomy): domain Eukaryota; kingdom Metazoa; phylum Arthropoda; class Insecta; order Coleoptera; family Scarabaeidae; genus Protaetia; species Protaetia brevitarsis. Next base: position 3,533 of record RXPK01003006.1, on the reverse strand, counting down.
AAGTTTAGCAAATGCAGGCCACTATGACGCGTTCACCAAATCGTTGCAAATATCACCCAAACTATCAGTATCTTGTCGGCAATCACCAGTGCATCATATCTGCATACAAAGTAATGAAGACCTTGTCAACGTTTAGAGGAAAGTCATTGACAAAAATTAAAAAGAAAAAGTACTGGTCCCAAGATGGAACCTTGAAGAACATCTACATCATTAAGCAAAATGTCTGAAGATACTTGCAGAATAGGAACTAGTGAGTGAATATTGTAGTGTGAAACCAGAGAATGAATGAAGCGAATGTCCAACGTTGCTTTCACAACGCGAACGGACACATTTCGTGAAAGGCAGGAGCAATACCGTTTATATTAAATTACATTTCAATTTTTAAACATATAACTTATTGATAATCTTTTCTTTTCTTAAACAGTAAATTGTTCACATACAGGCACGTTGCCACACGTTTATTCTTGTGAAGGCAATGTGAAAGATCTATTCAATGGAATGAATGAAAAAAACTGCTTGAAGCAAGAAGATTTGTGGTGAATGATATATATAATGAAAGCTTCGTTCTCAACACTAGTAGGAACCATATTCAATGGAATCAATGATTACCCTCAAGGGCAGTAAAATGTTGAAAAGCATGGCGGTAATCAGCAATAATATTCAAGCTATTTGAAAATTTTTCAAGTAGAGTAATAATTTTCTGGCAGAAACTGATCTATTCTTTTGATGGGATGTACATACCAATATAGTTTTTTTTTAATAAATTAGGAAAACCTGCATATTCAAAGGACGTATTAATTAAATAAGTAATTGCTGTAAAAAATATATTAATAAATATGCTTCTGGTGTTTTCCTATTTAGTTTAATTTCTAAAAGCTCATAATTTATAATTAACACAACCAGATGAACCGAAAGTTTATAAAATTTACAAAAATCGAATTCTCTTTGGAACAACAAGAAATCTCAATGGCGTTTTGACAGGTTAAATCGTCATTGCGTTCTCATTTTTCTGAATTGATTGTACTGATACCATTCCACTTGATTTTTTCGAGAAAATCGAATAAAACTAGCAGGTAACGCCATCTAGTTTCCATTCACAGCAATAAAGCAAAAAAAAAAAATTACTTAGGTTCTTCATCTACTTGAAATTTCTTCATAATAATCGGTTCATCGCTAAGTTATAAAAGTCTATAAATTTATGGGACTTTTTCGTAATGAAAAGTATGCCTCCTGCACCCACTTTCTAATAGGTGCAATCAACGCGTGTGCGTATACATATTTTTTTGTGATTACCCCTCCATGATGACACTATTTAGAAAGAGCAGACCTTTTTATTTTGTTTATTTATTTTTTTTAAGTTAAAAAAAAATATTCTCCATTACCCATTACAAATTACGCCATCTTGCAGGAATTTCAGAAACAGCAGAATATTTTTAAGATGTTTTCATGGCTATATTCACTACTATATTTCTTTTCTCTAAGCTCTAGGACAAACCGTAACAGATATGAGGCCGGTGGTCACCCTTAATGAATCACCCTGTATATGAATAGTGTAATAAAGGACAAGTATTAAAAGTATTCATATGAATACGTATGTAATCATTATTTCACATTTCAATTTTTTAAGTTGGTCACATTAGATAAATAACTCAGAATTAATGTAACAAGTTTAGGTTATAGTTCAATTGATTGTCACCAAATTTTTTATTATGTTAAGTAGATACAAATGTTATTTTATTTCAAAATTAATTGTCAATGAAAAGTTATGTCCATTTAATCAATTTACTGACTTTACCAACCATCACGTGATGCCTACATTGTGTGATTTCCTTTCCTTTGTTTAAAATATTAGTGGGTATACATTAAAAAGGCTAATTTTAAAGAAGAAACATAAAAAGCATCCTGACCCGTACTTTTAACTTGAATTCGTGCTTTAAAACGTGTACAAAACTACTTAATATATGTACAGTCAAATTCAAAATTCATATCTCCCTAAATCATTATTATATTGTTTGTATTTTATTAATATAATGTTTCTTGTTCCATTAAGCGCTCAAGTTTTCGTAGAGTGCTGCCTCAGATATGATTACCATTTAATTAGATAAATTATTCGCTCACAAAGAAATTTTAGGGAGACATGAATTTTGTATTTGAGTGTAGTACCTTCTATTAGCATAAAATAGATACCTAACACTTCTATAACTTAAAAAGGAATTTTCAGTATTTCCAGGATTAAGAGAATATTGTAATAAATTTATTAGGGAGCATATACTTAAAACTGTCCTATTGCTAATTATTGCTTATAATACTCATCCACATTATGTACGTCAGAATTGGAGTACAGATAGTTGTGCTTGCGTTGTGACACAATAACTGCTGACTAATTATTACCGTACTATTACTACTACCTGGTATCCAGTATACATTGATTACGTCTCAACTTATTTACTTGCCAAATTACCATATATCCAATCATTATCCTTGTGCATTTACATAATCTATGACACTGAGTGAGTATAGTGTATTAAACACATAATGTCTTTGTTTATAGATTATAATAACACTAACGATATATATGTGCAGGTGTATTGATATTTGCCATACCTAACCAGTGGTTGGAGTTTTGACATTTGTATAAATCTAGTATATAAAAATCATAATATTATTCAATATAAACAGCATTTATCTGTAATACGCTTGGAATGTGGAATGGAACATATATATGCGAGCGCTAAATTTACAGAGTCCCATCATTTATCCCAAAACAATGGTATACACGACGATGAGAAAGGTCTTGCATTTATTAATAGTTTGCTAAAGCAATCTAGAAAAAATGTAGATGCATACCTTGTACATAATAGTAATAGATAACTACTGAAATCTTATGCCTTATCAAAATCGACAAGCATTTTAAAAAACTATTTTACGTACATAATGTAAGTAGTTTTCATACAGTTTATACTAGTCTTTGTCCACAATATAACACTTTTTTTTAAAATCTTTAGTATCTTCAGTATTGTTCATCTGTGAATCCTTTAGCAATATTGTGTTGTTGTATGCTCCATAAATCATTACAGTTATGAAAAAAAATCCATAGATTCTTCACATTAAATTACTAAGAATTTACTTTATTTAAACCGGAAAAGTTGTCTTATGGTTAGTGTTTAGGTATGCAACATCAGTATTCAAATTTAACAAATACTACCGAAAAACTTCAAATTTTGTATGATTATAAAACAAAAAATACCAAATATGTGTTGAAACAATAATTATATATCTTTGCGTTATAACTTACTTTTGCTTCTGACTACACATACTAAGCTTGACAATTTTCTTTTTTTAGATTGGCACGCATCCTAAAATTTGCAAAACAGTTGCTTTGACATAATGACCAGCTTTCGATAAGCGTTTATAGAATAAGTACCTTTTAGACATAGAAAAACGTATTTCCGTAGTATAGAAAAAAAATGTGGATATTGCTAATAACTGTGATTTACCTACAGAATTTTCAAAAACGCTTATTAAAACTAAAT
>RXPK01003005.1:0-84334 GCA_004143645.1 Protaetia brevitarsis | reverse complement strand
CCCGCTTTGGATCCAGGACTGTATTTATACGTCAAGACTGGGGCTAAATTATGTTTAGCAATTATATTATCCACTATTCCTTCACTCTGGTGTCTGCGCAAATCTTTCCGCATTTTTCTGACACCAGGCTATCGCGCAATCACTTCTCTCTAGCTCCCCAAGTCCTGGATCGTATCTTAAGGGCTATTTCTAACCGTGTAAATGAATTTTATCTTTCTGTAACGAAGCGTTATTTATCACTAACGGTTATGCACTTATGAGCATTAGCTCCCCTTTACGACTAATCTCACAATATTGTTTTTCGAAATACATAATTTAACCCGTTGGCTTGCAAGCATTGGTTTTGCTTGATGACGTAATAATGAAACAATTTAAACGCTCCCATATAAATAGTGTTGCCCTCTCTACGTTATAATTATCTGAACAAATAACAAAATTTTATGATATGGGAGGTGCATCGTCCCAATTGGATCTGCTAAAGAGGTGCAAATACACGATGTATGATCGTTTGTCTTTTACCCAATAACATCCGAGGAATACATAAAATTATAAAGCAGCTAACAATAAAACAACCGTGATGTTATGATTTGTCAGGTGTACCTCTGCAGAAAACTAAGGTGTTATAAACCCAGTTTTTGCAGATATTTTCAATAGATGTGTTGTGAAGGATATTCCAAATCTTGAAGTGGCAAAAGTTGCACAGTGCACAAACAGGGGAAGTAATGTATGGAGATTTTAGACAATCAGCATATTTGCCAAGCCGTCTCCAAATGTTTTGAACTGATTATCGTTAGTGGGTGAGTTGTAAAATAATTTGACAAATCACTACCTGTGCGATGAAACAACGTAAAAGGACGCTCTGTGACAAAGGTATTTTAGTGGTTATAATTTTATCCACGCGCCTTTGAAGATAACGAATATGCGGAAATAAACCTGCCTGATCTGACAAAGCTTTCGCCTCCGTAGATCGGGATATATTGTTGCGCAACTGGCATATTCATGGGCATTCGTGGTACTCCCCTTAACTGCTAAAGTGTATTTACAAACAGAACTCAGATGACTGTTTGGAATAATGCTGCATGTTCGGTGGTTGAAATAGATACGGTGTTCACAAAGGAACTATGCTCGGTCATTGTTATTTATTATATATACGACGACCTCCTTCAAACCCTTCCAGACGCAGATATGTGTATTTATGCTGACGACACCTCTATTTGGTAAGAAGTAACAATTAACACAAGTGCAAGTAAATACAAAGGGTAGTGGTGGGTGCAGGGTCTGCATGGTTCTCTTCAATAACTAAAGATGACAAATAAGACACAAACCAGTATCCACCTGAAAGATAATCAAATGCCCCTGCTTCAGAATAAAGGAGAAAGGCGGTTCTACGATTTCATTTGGGTCAGCAAGAACATGTCGAGACGATCGGTAAAGACATTAGAGAACTGTGAGGAGTCATAGTAAGTAGAGTGCCTTAATAACTTTAATGGTCAAGAAGCCTTTACACTGCATGCACAGCTCATAGTGAGGAACTGGTAAATAGAAATATATCCAGCTTATCTAATCGCTCTAATATCGACTACCCCTACCAGCAGGAAGATCTATATAGATAAAGACGCAGTCGTAAATATGTGTGCTGGGTACCGCAGGGGTCGGTGCTTGGGCGACAGTATGGAACTCTGTACGAGGGTACCTGGTGCTCCGACTTACCGTGGATGCGGTTGAGTTGGTTTGCTGCGATTAGCTCTGGAGGTGGAGCATGGATGAGCACACAGTCGTTGGTTGTCAGATGCTGGAGGTATTGCTTGGCAGTTTGTATTATGATAAGGGTCATAATGGCAACGAAAAAGGTGATAAATAGGCGTCAAATCAAATCGTTCTTAAGGAGAATTAAGGCTGCCAGCAGTACCTGATGTTTTAGTAATCATTTAGTTCCAGCTACTGCAGAGGGCATTACTAGGGGTTTTAGAGGGTAGGCTGTGCTCAGAGAGCTCCTCACTCCCAAGCTGCGATAGACCAAAGCGCTTGGGGTGCATTAAGCATTTCCCCTGGCAAAAAAAAATGTGATAGCATATTCCTGCTTTGCCAATTATTGTAAAAGATATTTTCTTACTCTGAAAAGGCATGTTTCGTATTAAAACTTGTTAGTAGGTATTAAACGAAATATGTAAACAATTGTGTATTTCTATCCAGTTTATTGTTGTCTGTATACGACGAAATACCTATTGTATAGGAGCTTATTTTTAATCCTCGAGAAATTTATAGCATAGTAAAGGATTTAAATTAAAATCTGCTGTGTTTATTAATAAATTTGTTTCTTGACCTTTCTTGACAACCACACGTAACTATTTCTTATACCTGGTAAACCCAACACAAAACTTTTTTCTTATTAACATATAACTATTGGCATAATAAAATTCAAGTTGTAACACGTATATATTAAATATAATCATTACTTATCATATAATTAGCTAACACTTTCATCCTCCTAAATACTGATCTTGTTTCTCGTATTTCGGATATAAATTCTTCAACTCTTCTTCGCCCTCTAAATCATTGATTCCAAATTAAAGACTTCATCAGCTGAGGCCTTAACATTCCCTTAATTAGCATGAAAGCCATAGAGAAACCAAACTTGCAATATTTCTTCCATTCGTTCATGAAAACTTGAAAAGGGTATAATTTTTCCGGATCACTTCCCAACAACTGGATCTGTTTTGACAATTCCTCGTGATAAAGCTTTAAGTAATCTTTAGTCTTACTTAAGGCATCTTCAGAAGCGATTGTGAGGAAGAAATAGGAAATATCATAGACGGGAGATGATGGACGTATTAATTGCCAATCGATCAGCATTATATCGATGGGATTGTCAATATTCTCGCTCTAAAGTAATGAAAATTGCAATAATTTTATATGAAAAAGTGGTTCAACTCACCTCGTATAAGAACATCATATTATTGCACCAGCAATCTCCTTGAGTTAGGATAGAATATTCGTTCAAATTCCTATCAGCACTCGTAAAAGCATCCATAAGGTCTTCGATTTTACACCTTTGAAGTATCTCCTTATCTGGTTCAGGGTCAAATCTTTCCAGACATTCCACAATGACCCCTCTGATATTTTCATGAAAACTGTATCACCTCTTTTGCTGCTGAAAGCGTCGTAAGTTTCTTGGACAAATTCTTCATATTTCTCCCTTTTTTGATCCTTATAGGCGAAAGACATGGCGTGGAATTTGGCGAATGTCCTCAATACTAGTTCGAGGTGGGCTCGGTTCATGTGCCTGCTGCGATCAAACAACGTGAACCCTCTGGCTTTCAAATTTTCAAGGGCTACTACTCTTCTGTTGATGGTTCCGTAGCATTTGGGCGCGTTATTGAATCCCTGTTTTACGCCTTGCTCCTCTACGGATTTCTGATAAGCTGGATAGATTGTGTCGTAGAAATAAGTCTCGTTGGCATAAAATTCTTTTATTGGTAATTGCTCAGTGGACTTAATATTCAAAGAGCATTTCAAGAACAGTTCCAGGGTACCTTTTGAAGATATTATTTTCACAGCAATAGTTGCAGAGGCGTATCCATCACCCGCTTTGGATCCAGGACTGTATTTAACGTCAAGAACTGGGGCTAAATTATGTTTAGCAATTATATTATCCACTAATTCCTTCACTTCTGGTGTAATGCGCAAATCTTCCGACATTTTCTGAGCAGAGGCTATCAGCGCAATCACTTCTCTAGCTCCCAAGTCCTCGGATGTATCTTAGCTATTTCTAACAGTGTAAATGAATTTTATCTTTCTTATAACGAAGCGTTATTTATCACTAACGTTATCACTTATGACATTGAGCTCCCCTTTACGACTAAATCTCAAGATTGTTTCGAAATGAAAAATTTAAACTTGCTTGCAAAGCATTGGTTTTGCTTCAGATGACGTAAATAATGAAAAAAATTTAAACGCTCCCATATAAATATGTTGCCCTTCCCTACGTGTATAAATTATCTGAACAAATAAGCAAAATTTTATGATATGGGAGGTGCATCGTCGCCATTGGATCTGCTTAAAGAGGTGCAAATACACGATGTATGATCGTTTGTCTTTTACCCAATAACATTCGAGAAAATACATAAAATTATAAAGCAGCTAACAATAAAAACACACCGTGGATGTTTATGATTTGTCGGTGTACCTCCTGCAGAAAACTAAGGATGTTATAAGCCCAGTTTTTGCAGATATTTTCAATAGATGTGTTGTGGAAGGAGTATTTCCAAATCAATTGAAGGTGGCAAAAGTTGCACCAGTACACAAGCAGGGGGAAAGTAATGTATGCAAGAATTTTAAACCAATCAGCATATTGCCAGCCGTTTCCAAAGTGTTTGAACAGATTATCATAGTGGGAGTTGTAAAATAATTTGAAAAGAATCACTACCTGTGCGATGAACAACACGTAAAGGACGCTCTGTGACAACAGGTATTTTAGTGGTTAATAATTTTATCCACGCAGCCTTTGAAGATAACGAATATGCGGAAATAAACCGGCTTGATATGAGCAAAGCTTTCGACTCCGTAGATCGGGATATATTGTTGCGTAAACTGGAATATTATGGCATTCGTGGTACTCTCCTTAAACTGCTAAAGTGATATTTACAAGACAGAACTCAGATGACTGTTTGGAATAATGCTACGGTGGGTAAAATTAGATACGGTGTTCCACAAGGATCTATGCTTGGACCATTGTTATTTATTATATATACGAACGACCTACCGCCCTTCAAACATTCCAGACGCAGATATGTGTATTTACGCTGACGATACCTCTATTTTGGTAAGAAGTAACAATATAACACGACTGGAAAGTAAATCACAAAGGGTGGTGATGAGTGCAGAGAACTGGTTCTCTTCTAACAAACTAAAGATGAACACAAATAAGACACAAAACCAGATATCCACCCTGAAAAATAATATAAAATACGCATCAAATTTCTAGGCTTAGTAATGGATACATCTCTAAAATGGCTGAAACACTACCTACTTGCCGAAATTTGTCAGCTTTATAGCAATCAGAAGATTGAACCAGATTGCAACACCGGAAGTAGCTAAAATTGCATACTTTCGAATTTCCATTCGCATCTTAGCTATGTATTATTTTCTGGAGAATGACAGAAAAAGCAGAGCAGAGCTTCATCTGCCAAAAAAACAGTTCGCATACTATGCGGCTAAGAAATAGGATTCATGCAGAACACACTTTAAAACCAAAAGATACTCACCTTCGGTCTCGCCTATACTATTACTGAATGTGGTAGTCTATGTACACAATAACAAAACAATCTTCAGACTAAACGGAAATAACCACGCCTATGATACAAGACAACGAGACCAGCTACGAATACCATATCATAGGTTGAATACCACACAAAACAGTGTAGACTATTGGGGCCCAAAACTATACAATAGGTTACCGCAAAAGTGAAAGAACTGCCACCCAATAAGTTCAAAAATAAAGTAAAGCAATACCTGGTCAATGAAGAGTGTTGTACGCTTGAAGAGCCATAGATGTAAATCATTTCAATTCCCTCTTGTAATGTTATAGCCTCCATTACTGTTCAAATATTCAACACTAACTAATTAGTATTGGATTAATAATTAATAATCTAAATGGGGATCGGACAATGTGTAAGTATTCACAGCTTGTCAAGTACTGAATAAAGTACGGTTCTGTATCGTTGAATAGCATTCCAATTGCGAATAAATAAATGTATCGAAGTGAAGGGGCACAGTTTCGAACACATGGCTTTTTGAAATGTTATTTTATGCTAAAACCAATTTGTGTATTTTTTCTAGATGTTCACAATCATGTTTTTTTTTTGCGATTACAGTGCAATCTGTTACGAATCGAAAAAAAAGTTTCAAACAAAAACTAACTATTTGATGGCGTAGAATCCGAATCTGCAATACAAAATGGGGGTTCTCATTTAAGATTTACAAGTTGCCCCCCCTCCTACTCTGGAGGGGGGGGGCAAGGTGGGGGATCTAGTTCGGCACCATTCAGTGAGTCCCCTACATCAATTCTTATTACAACAAATGTTATTAAGATCCCTCTTTGATCTGATGCAGTGTTTTAGAGATATTCCGTTGTCTCAAGATAAAAAAAACTCAACCTGTATATTTGGCGCATATAAGCAATATTTATTTGCATACTTAATTAAAGACATAACAGGGTAATAATATATATGTACATATTATACATAATCATTCCTTATCATATAGTTAGCTAAGACCTTCATTCTCCTCAAATACTCATCTTGTTTCGCAAATTTCGGATACAAATTCTTCAATTGTTCGTCGTCCTCTAAATCCATCGATTCCAAGTTGAGAACCTCATCCTTAGCACTTAACATCACCTTGATTAGCATAAAAGCTAAAGAGAAACCGTACTTGCAATATTTCTTCCATTCGTTCATGAAGACGTGAAGAGGATACAATTCTTGGGATCACTTCCCAGCAATTGAATCTGCTCCGACAATTCTTCGTGGTAAAGTTTTAAATAATCTTGGGTTTTATTTAAGGCATCTGCAGAAGCGATCGTGAGGAAGAAGTATGAAATATCATAGACGGGCGATGCTGGGCGGATCAATTGCCAATCTATTAGCATTATATCGATGGGATTATCAATGTCTCCGTTCTGAAATAACGATGAATGATCTTTATTTTCTTCTAAGAAGGACACTATAATGATTATACTTACCTCGTATAGGAACATCATGTTATTACACCAGCAATCACCTTGCGTCAAGATAGAATATTCATTTAGATTCCTATCAGCACTGGCAAAAGCATCCATGAGATCTCCAACCTTGCATCTTTGTAGTATCTCTTTATCTTGCACACAATCCAACTTGCTCAAACATTCCTCAATAGTCCCTCTGATCATCTTCATGAAGGGAGTATCGCCCATTTTGTTGCTGAAGGCATCGAAGGTTTCCTGGACCAATTCCTCGTACTTCTTTCTTCTCTGATCTTTGTAGGCGAACGAAATTGCATGGAACTTCGCGAATGTCCTCAAAACCAACTCAATGTGAGCTCGATTCATCAGTCTGTTGCGATCGAACAGCGTGAAGTTCCTGGTTCGCAAATTTTCCAGAGCGACTGTTCGTCTATTGATGGTTCCGTAGCATTTGGGTGCGTTTTTGAATGCCTGCTTCACACCGTGGCCCTTAACGAATTCCTGATAAGTTGGATAGACAGTGTCGTAGAAATAAGTTTCGTTCGCGTAGAATTTTTCCATCGGCAATAGATCAGTGGATTTGATATCTAAAGCGCATTTAAAGAATAGATCCAGAGTACCTTTAGATGTAATTATTTTCACAGCGATGGTTGCTGAAACATATCCATCGCCTGCTTCTGATCCAGAGGTGTATTTAACATCCAGAACTGGAGCTAAATTATGCTTAGCGATTATATTATCCACCAATGCCGTCACTTCTGGTGTAACTCGCGAATCTTTTGACATTTTTTTGAGTAGTATTAATCGAAACAACTATAATTCTTGTTTGCCGGCTGCTGGCACGTTTCTTCAGTATTTTTTATCGTTCAAGTGCTCTTTATATGACCGGTAACGAGACAATGATTATTGCAAACATCATCAATTATGTGACGTTGCAATTCTCACTTGCGACTAGAAGTTAAAGTTTCCTTTCAATTATCAGCACGAGAGAATTATAAATGAATAGTTTCCCGTTAATAACAGAGAACTATCGGCATTGTTTTAGATTACATAAGCGCATATAATTTTGGTAAAATTTTGGCAAGTAATTAAGGTAAGTTGGTGCATGTTATGTGGAAAATGCCATTATGTAATCTTTATGCAATAGGGTTATCGGAAGTTTGGGCGAGGTATAAATATTAATAACGGCTTCATTATTTTCTCTATTATATACAGGGTGTTTATTCCTTTTGTAAAATAATGGAGGAATTTGGGACGCCAAGTGATTCTATGGTTCAAAAATCCAACCTACATACGTAGAAACTGATTGGGGAAGTCATTCTACTTTATAGTAAGAGTGGACAAGAACAGGTATGCAGACGTCTCAAAAACTAACTTTGAAACCCTGAGCAAGGACACCACGGTGTTCCAGACTCAAGTGGCTGCAATTCACTAGTGTGTCAGAGAAGTAGAAAGATGGGTCAAGTTAGGTAAGTGTCGCTATTGTCTCTGACAGTCAGTCCACACTTAAAGTGATTAGTTCCATAAGTGTGGATTCTAAGCTGATTTGGACTGTGCAAGTGCCCTAAATGAGATGAACATCCAAAGGAAAATAATATAGGCCTAGGTTCGCAATCACTCAGGCGAGAAGGAAAATTACCTGGTAGATGATCTGGCCAGAAGAAGTTGGTCAAGGTCATTCGTTGAAATGAATTGGCAAATTAAAAGGTCCATCAATGAAACATAAAGTCCAGTGACTGGTGGCCTACAACACCAAGACAAATACAGGCAAAAGAGTTCTGAAAACAACCAAAGGCTGAATTCACTAAAGACCTACTGAGTAAAGCCAAGAGACTGTCAAAACCATAGTAGGTCTACTGACCGGTCATTGTAGACTGAATAGATATATGTGTAACACAGGCTTAGTAAAAAATGACGCCATTTGCCAATTCTGTAAAGAGGAGAAGAAACGTCAGTTTACGTGCTCTGCCAATGGGCTGGCCTTACCAGGACAAGGTTTCTAATACTGGACATGGAGAACTTCACAGTTTATAGTTACATAGAAGAGCCATAGTTGAAGATGATATTTTTTTTATAAAATATGTTTTTTAAAAATTTTATGAGAACAATTATTATTCAGGCAAAGTAAAGAATAACGAAGGCACATCGTAAACAACGTGAAAGGGTCTCGCTTTCAACATTACTTTGTTCATATCTCCATAACAACTCTATTAAATAATTTTATTTAGAAATTCAAGTAAGTTTAATGCTTTTATCTATCTCCACAACTTATTTTTCTGCGACCGCAATTCAGTTTTCATTAAATCTGAAATATCTCATTATAGATTAAGAAATATCAAAAGATTTTGAGCCTTGATGTATTTTAATAAAGTTTTAAACAATTAGGAAAAAAATGTCACAGCTCTGAAAAACAAGTTACCTTTCTAACTGGCTTCTAGAGCTCTTTGCTTTAGTATATTCAACACCTAACAGCACAGACTTAATTTGGTTTTAGTAATCTTATTACTTACTTATGACCAGTCACAAGAAGTCTTTTATATAATTCAAAGTCAAATCAGGTGTTGAACCGTAGAATATTGCTTCAAAACAGAAAAAAGTTATGTATTAACCTGTAACGTTTTTTTATTGTTTTAAACAGCGTATCTCACCGAGACCGTTCATTAGAACTTGGGATTTTAACAACGTTTGACAGTAATTCATTGAGAACGCATGTTTTCCATGACACACTGGGTAAGTATTAGTGATGGGTTGCTACGAAGCAAATTGCTATTTTGTAGCAGCTAGCAACCATTAGCAATTTGTAGCAGCTATTCAATATCAAAAGAAGCTGCTACTTTTTGTGGCAGTTTCCTAATATAGTAGACAAGTGCGAATGTTGTGAAACATACATGTATATTTGCAGCAGTATATATAGAGTAATAAAGCAGTGTATAAAATGTAGTGATGTATAAAACTGCTTCTTTACGTTAGCAGTTACAAGCTGCTTCTGTAAATGTTTCTAAGTGGCGCGCTCTCGCGCGTGCAAATTTTGTCGTATAGGGGTATTTAGATCGTCTTGATGACTTTGGGAGACGCGTGGCGCAGAAGACATTAATTTTTTTTCAATGATTAAATTAATTATTTTTTTTTACAACACCGGTGAGGAATGCAGGTAATAATAATTTAAATCAGTAAATTGATTTTTAATTTTATGACAATTTATTAATTTGTTGCATTTTGTAGTTGTAACTTCAGTGCTTATGTAATAAAAAAAAACATTTTTTCATGTGATTCATTTCATACGATGAAATATGTAAAAATATACAGGGTGTTCAATTTAAAATAACAAAGCAGGCGGTGAAGCACTAGTAATCTGTAAATATTTTATTTAAACAGAATGCAACCGATTATATCTAATTTTGAATTTTCAAATTTTCATTTCGGCTAGAACCCTGTATAGTTTGAAAAGTTAATTTTTTTCGGATAAATGTTTTACATAGGAAATTTTTATATATTTTGTAATTGTTTGATTATTTTATATCATTTATATTTTTTGTCGATTTATTATAAAAAAGAAAAACTCTTTCAATATTCTATTGATAAGAAAATTTTGATAATTATTTTGTTTTAAAATATTTCTTGCTTTATTAATAGCATCAAATCGAATCAATTGGACTTGTCATATGTATAAACTAATAATTACACCCGCTTTTTGTGAGAAAGGTTGTGAAGACTCTTAGTGTACTGCTGTGATTAGGCAACCCACATACCGCTGAGTGTATTTTGATTTGTTTACTTTCTTCCGAGCTGAATCAATTTACTGAGAATTTTTCACAATTTAATTTTAGTTGTATAAATTTAGTTAAAGAGTTGATTGTATGATTTAATTAATTAAGTGTTAAGTTTTTTTAAATAATTCCATTCATTTATTTGTCTAGTGTTCGCTGGTTAGAGTTAATGCGGATTCTATTAGATTTTGTCGTTGAGTTGTTTACGGCTGCGTTATAAGATTTTGAGAGAGGGATTTTTGTAAGAAAAAACAGTTGTAGAGTTTTGTCAGGGAGTTCCTTGTTTGACTATTGACGTGAGTAGACGTAAAATTTTGGCTGCCATTTTGTAACTCTTTTGATATCGTAATTTAATTCTGTATTTACCTTTTATTTAGTCCATCAAGGAATTTAGATTGTAATAATTGTTAATATATTGACGTGTACACGTAGTAGATATAAGATCATTTATTATTTTTGTTCGGGAAGATATTTTTAGTTTTTGCTTTAATGTAAATTTCTTGCATTTGCCCACGCTTAGTATATTTTAATTTAAAACCACGTGGATTGAAATTGAGTTTTTGGAAAATTTTCCTGAACAAACAAATCCTTTGCCTTCTTTAGGAAATAGCATTGTCCTATTGTAATTTAGAATCAAGTGCAGTTTTTATTTTAGGCTAGAACCTTCAGTTCAAGGTCTTTCCTGCACCATTGTAAGTTATCCATTTTGTAAAATTAAATTAATTGTTAATTAGCTTATTTGGGTTAAAAAAAAATTCTGTTCTTTTATTTTAAATTAAACCTTTTCAATTTCTTTCACTCACAATTTACTTTTCGTGGTTAGATTCAAGTTTTAATGCGCGAGGGTAACTCTGAGGTTTATTGTTCTTTTGCGTTTTTTTTTTTTAATATTTTCCGTTTGAGCTAGCTGATTTTATTTTCTTTTTCATTTTAAAATTTCAGTTTTGCATTTTTCTTTAATTCAGTCAGTACACAGCATTTGCGTTAATTACTATTAATATGGTAAAGCTTGTTAAAAGATTGTCCAGAAAGACGAAACACTAAAGAGGAAATAAATAACCTCCAGAGAATTAAAAAATGCAATATATTTTTCAATTTATGACACCGGGCGTAATGATTAGCTTATTAAATATCATGTCGAATTATACGGATGTATATATTTAGATACGGACATAAATAAATATATTTCAATTCAAAGTAATCACATTTGTACAAATAGAAGTGTTTATTTACAAATAATCCTATCGACCATAAATTCCGTCAACGCCCTTATCCTGCGTCCATACTCGTCCTCTTTGTTCAGGTTCTTGAAGAACTCAACTTCGTCTGGCTTCTTTAAATCAAGTTTCTCCACCTGGGGCACTTCGTCCTTGCTCGCAAGCATTATCCTTAACAGCATGAAGGACATGGCAAAACCGAACTTGCAATGCCGTTTCCATTCATCGTCGAAAACCGATCTAGGGTAAAGGACATCGGGATCGCTACCCAATCGTTTGATTTCCTCCGTCAATTCGGTGTAGTAGATATCTAGATAAGTGTCTGCTTTGGCTAAGGTTTCCTCAGAGGCTGTGGTGTAAAAGAAGTAGGACAGGTCGTATACTAGCGAAGCATCTTGTACCAGTTGCCAATCTACTTGGATTACTTCTATCGGGTTTTCTCTGTCATCTCCCTGTAAAGAAAGAGACAATAGTAGAAAGCTCATACTTTTCCTCTTTTATTTCGAAACATAATGGATGTTATAATGAAATCTATGGAGAGAGTGAGGTGTGTGTCATTTACAGCGTGAGAATTTAGTTCACAAGAATTCGAGCGCTGTAAATGAACTAATTTGTATTAGATTTTTTGGCCGGGAAAAGTATTAAGAAAATATTATTTAATTTAATAATTATTACGCCAAACTAACAGTTAATAGATGTGGATTGGTATCACTGTATTTTGACAACTCAACTCAGTCTGACAACAAGTCTATGTCAACGTGATTTTTTGTTGTTGATGATTTTCGTTAATAACAATTAAAACAGCAATAAAAATATCGGTAAATGTGTTTTTTAAACCCAAATCAAAGGATTTAATGCATATTTTATAATTGTAGCAACTGTGAGAAACAGCTATGACAGGTAATAGCTTGTTTACAGTTGACAAGGGTAAAGAGTTATTTTTTTAAAGTCTAATTCAAGGAATAGCTGATAATGTGACTTATCAAAACATCTTATTATTTGTATATTGTAGTATTTGTCGTGTATTTTTGATTACCTATAGATGGTGGTATAAATAGCCCAAGATATGAACATGAGTGCTAGTACACTATCGAGAATACGCGCCTCATATAGGAGAAGTGTGGGCAGATCAAATACAGATAAATAACTAGTTACTGGATAATAATATAATACATCCAAGACAATACACTTTCCAGAAAAAATCAGGAACGACATCGGCAGTAGGTGATTTGGTCAATTCGATAAAAAGAAAAGTAGCGCAAGGAAATATATAGTAACTGCACTCTTCATAGCCATGAGAAAGGCATTTGATACAGTGTCAAAGATAAAACTTGTCGAAAAGTTGAAAAAATAGGAATAGATCATATAGGGAAACAACTCATGAAAACCTATTCGTCTGAAAGATCACAGGCGATAAAAATAAGAAAAAACAAAAGTAAACAATTATGCGTGAAATATGGGATACTTCAAGGTGGGAACTTACCGCCGCCAGTATTAAGTATATATCACTTACACAAATAATACTTTCAATTTAAACATTCATGGTGAAATATACGCATACGCTGGCGACATATGTATAAATACATCTACTCCAACAAATACGAAAACTACATACGAAACCAAATCAATAACGATATAGAAAAATTGGAAGCATGGTTTAACGACAACATATTAACAATAAATGAAGAGAAAACAGAGTACACGGTCTTCACAAGAAAAAAATATAAACCTACCCTTACCATCAAAGTGAATGGCAAAACATCAAAAAAAATTGAGCAAACTAAATATCTAGGAATGACAATACAATCCAATTTAAAATGGAATGCACACATAAATAATTTAATTAAGAAGAATGCAACAGCTATAGCAGGACTAAACAAAATACGGAAAGTAATCCCAGAACACATGAAAAAACAATGTATAACAGTTTATTTACATCACATATCAATTACTTGATAAACGTATGGAGCGATACAACTAAAAGAAAGCTAGACAGATTAAAGATACAGCAAAACAGAATATTAAAGCTAATGCACTCTATGGATAAAAGAACACCGACAACAGAAATATATAAAATAACAAAACTTGCTATTCATACATAAAATAGAGAACCAATTAATTAAAACTAACCAGAAACTAACGAGTAATACAGAAATATACACATATGTATAAGGGTCTCCTTGTCTCATGAGACAAGAAGACACTCTCACCTATGAACTGAAAAGACCATCTGCAACAGTTACAAAACAATACCCACTACAGAATCCATAACACAATACAATAAGTTTTAAAACAGTAATAACTATTAATAACATGTACAATTTATTATCAAGTTTATATCAAAATATATAAAGAGTATGAGAACTCTTACCCAAGGTGAGTATAGTTATTTGGAATGTTCAAAACAAATATTATCAATTATCCAGTATATATTTGAATTCTTTAATTCTCAAAATAACTTTTAAATATCCCGCGCTATAATAAGAGAAAAGAAAACCACCAACCACGCCTACCAACTTATACAAATTAAAACTTCAATCAACCAACATATCACAAGAATTAACAGTAACCTCAAAATATTATAAAAGTTATACATTTATATATAATACCGGATCTTCCACTAGTGTGCCTTAAAACTTAATATCAAAATTGCTTTCCTATAATAACTTCTTAAGCGTTTGACATTCACTTACCTCGTATAGGAACATCATGTTATTGCACCAACAATCTCCCTTGGTAATGACGGAATATTCTCCCGCGCTTTTACGTACATCAATCATAGTACCCACCAACTCATCGACGTTGCACTTATCTAAAAGACGTTTATCCTTTTCCGGATCGAATTTCGCCAGGGCATCTCCAATCATGCCGTACAACATTTTTATCAGGGGCGAATCTTTCGGCATTTCCCCCATAGCATTCCCTTGACACTTGGACGCCAGTTCCTTATATTCTTCCCTGTGTTGATCCTTGAAGGCGAATGAGATGGCGTGGTATTTCGCGAAGTTCTTCAGAATCAAAACGATGTGCTTCTCGTTCATTATCAGCGTACGATCGAACATGACGTAACCGTTATTCTTTAGATTCTCTAAAACGATTACGTTTTTGGTGCAGGTGCCGTAGCATTTCGGTACTTGATTGAAGCCGTTTTCCACACCTTTTTCTTTGAGAAATCTAGTGTACCTTGGATATACGACATCGTAGAAGTAAGCTTCGTTTTCGTAAAATCTATCTAAGCTTTCGATATTTGGAATCTTGAGATCCAGAGCGTATTTGGCGAATAACTTGTTCGTCTTGCCGTTTTCACTGATGACGTCTATGGCCACGTGTTTGGAAGCGTATCCATCACCTACTTCCGTTCCGGGATAATATTTGACGTTGAAAACCGGTTCCCATCCATTTTTCGCTATTATATCTTCAACCAATTCTCTAACATCGTCGGTGACTTTCGTTCTGTACATTCTACGCACACACTTCAAAGTCAAATATACTAATACTGTTTCACTATGAGTAACTACGTCTTGTCAGAGCTAACCGCCATCAAATACTAAAGCGAGAGGGGATCTCATGCTTTCATTTTTATATGTTCGTCATCCGATAATTAGCGCTAATCATTGGCGGTACACAATACGACGCCGAACTCATTTCGAATTCAGATATTTCGAGGACGACCAGCTTCAAAATAATATTGAAATATTCGTAGCTTATCGTTTTGATAAAACTCTAAAAAGTGAGCTATTAATAGATGTAAGCATTGTGCCCGTACAGAGTAAAATACCTTTCTGATTTAATCATAAAGCCGTGAATATCTTTTGCGTATTTCGTATTGTTGCGTAAATTTAGAGATAAAAAGGGAATTGTGATGACGAAGCGGAATTTGAAGAGACACAGAATGCCAAGGATTAATCGCAAATAAATAAATCTTTCCATAGCAATTCGTAACTAATTTTGAACTAACAATCGAGTGTAACATTGTATGATTATCATTTCATATAAAAATTATAATTTTTAATTTACTATTCGCCAGCCTAATATATCACATTCAAGGTTAATAGATATGTGTGATAATATAGCGAATATTCTACCGGTTTAGGACATGTGGCGAAATAAGTGCGAGTCATTTTGGTATTTTAAAAAATAATTCTTAGAATTGATGACCTTAACGTGGATATATGCCGGGGAATACATTTATTTACGATTATCTGCAGCGGCGCCTGGTACTAAAGGGCACAAGGGCACGTGCCCACCCAACCACCAAGGTAAATACAGAAAGAAATTCGCATGTAATTCAGTGCATTATTTTATTTATTATTTTTACGTATTTTTATAACGATGGTATCAAAGTTTCCTTCCGCACCACAGACGCTAACGCATATGCTAACACTCAAAACTATGTTCCGGGGCACTCTTTCCGATGTACCTATTTGGAGTATGAATCGGACGGCTCCGTTTATCTTCGCTATATGTGCTTATACGGTCGCTTCTGGGCACGTAATGCCGTGTCCCCAGTTAACGTCTTGCATTCGTTGCGACTGCATCGTTTTTCAACGCGTACCGCGCATGTGTTATTTCAAAGGCTTGAAGTGACGTTTATTATTAATGACGGAAGTTAATTGAGTGCAAAATCTTAAAAAAAAAACCCGCTCTCATTTGAGGAAAAACTTTTAATTAAAGAGAAAGGAAGGCCTATTCCTGATCTTCAAATAAACTACACTTCCACAAGTAAAACTCGAACTTACAATAGAGTATTTAATAAAAATATGAGTGGATGTGCGGATGTTCACTAACAAATAAACTATTTTGTTTTATCTGCTTAATTTTTAAGAAAGAGGTCAGTGCGTGGAATAAATAAGGGTTAAATGATTTAAAGCATACCGCAGAGAGGGCAAAGAAACACGAAAATTCCGTTTCTCACATGAAAGCATACGTGGATTTTAATGTTCTAGGCAAAGTGGACATACGTGAATAGTTAGACAGTGTTTATTTGTACAACGAAGATGTGGAAAAAAATCGTCATATTTTGCGTCGGTTAATTATGTGTATAAAAAAATGTGAAATCTTATCCTATGTTGGACAGCGTAAAATTGAAAAGTGAACTTTCAGTAATTTATGAGCGCGAGGACATGTGTGACGTAGATGTAGGTGGTGTTTTGCCACTTTTAGTGTTCATAACATACAACAACTTAAAAAAAGTTTTGACGGAAACATATAAACTGTTGGATATTATTTGTACAACTCCCATGTCGACAGCAGAATGTGAACGATGTTTTTCCACCCTCAAACGCATTAAAACTTTTCTGAGAAGCACAATGTCAGAAGATCGACTGAACGCATTTTTACAACAAAGTCATAGACGTCTTTTCCAGCATGAAAAATAGGAGAATGGATTTTATGTACAAAAAATAGGCAAGTTCTTATATTGTGCCCACCCTCTTTCATAACTCACGAGCCGCCACTGATTATTTGTAAACGATTTGATAAATACGGTTGTTAGGGTAACGATGAAATTATAAATGAATATTTATATTTTTGTATAACGATTGTTTCACCAATAATTTTTATAAATTTGAAAATAAGTAGAAATTTTCGTTATTTCCGAATATACCCTATAACAGTCACAAATATACCAGAGATATTTTTAAAAATATATTTGACAAATATTTTCCGTGAGAGTGGTTTTTGAATGTATTTCTTATACTTTATCTAAATATAGATAAAATATACAATTGAAATTTTATTCCATATTTTAAATTAATAAAAGTTTGATATTTTTTAAATTATCTGTAAAATATTATTTATACGCAAATTGAGATTTTTTTATGCAATTATACAAAACTATATTTAGTTTGCCAGAATGAACTAAAATTATTTATAGACTGTAACCTATATATCTTGGTTGTTTGGAATGTATAACATCGATAACAAAAAGTACATATATGAAACTTTCCGGGAAAGTAAAAAAGAACAACATATCTGGAGATGTCTAAAAGGGAAGAACTTGTTTCTTCACACTCACCATACAAGTTAATAATCAATAATGACTCAGAAATATAATATAGTAAATAAAATAAATAATTA
This sequence comes from Protaetia brevitarsis, assembly GCA_004143645.1. Classification (NCBI taxonomy): domain Eukaryota; kingdom Metazoa; phylum Arthropoda; class Insecta; order Coleoptera; family Scarabaeidae; genus Protaetia; species Protaetia brevitarsis. Next base: position 66,551 of record RXPK01003005.1, on the reverse strand, counting down.
AAATAAAAACAACAAAAAATGAATTCTAAAGTTAGATAAAGTAGAAGTATATATCTTTTAAATTTTGACACTAGGAGTTGACAGAGCAAGTTGGCACACATGTTGCAAAGCTTAATATTTTGACGTTTTCGAGAATAAATCTGTTTCCGTAATATTATTTCTGGATTAATATCTATTTATCAATAATAAGTACAATGAAGACACCAGTTCATCTTAGCATGGTTGAACAGTAGCTTAATGACAATTTATTACACGTCTGTCATGTGGAATCTAGTGTGGCCAACCTTTAGTGACATTTTTGTCTGCCTAGGCAGGAAAACTATCGTTTTGAAGTACTGCAAAATGAGTGTTTCTGGATGAGGGCCCAAAAACAATTTTATGCAAAGTATAAAACTCAAAAAAAAATCATAAACCTAATAATAACATCACAAGATCTACAACAGTTTTTCTTGTGTTATTAAGAAAGGTTAATTTTTAGAATAATACTGATTGATATTTACCAGCGGTGGCTTCTCTTTATTCTACTCCAAGAAATTTAAAACTAACAATTTAAGCACTAACTCATCTGTGTTAATACAGACTAAAAATAAATTAAAAATTATCTCATTATAATCCTTGTCTCTTTCGATTAACAATTTACTTTAAATAAAAACGCACGTACTTATTATTTATATTTTTATTTAAATACAAACATAAATAAATATATTTTAATATAAAATAAACACACATTTTTACACCTAAAATATTTATACGTATCTTTACAAATAATCCTTGTCGACCATAAATTCCGTCAAGACTCTTATCCTGCGCGTGTACTCATCCTCTTTAGACAATTTCTTTAAGAACTGATCGTTCGGCTTTTCCATATCTATCTTATCCATCTGCGGTACTTCGTCCTTGTTCGCGAGCATTACTCTGAACACCATGAAGCACATAGCAAAACCGTACTTGCAGTACCGTTTCCATTCATCGTCGAAAACCGATCTAGGATAAAGGACATCGGGATCGCTACCCAATCGTTTGATTTCCTGGCACAATTCAGTATAGTAGACGTCCAGATAGGTGTCTAACTTCGCTAGGGCTTCTTCAGAAGCTGTGGTGTAGAAGAAGTACGATATGTCGTATACTGGAGAAGCTGGTTGGGCTAGTTGCCAATCTACTTGTTTTACTGCTATGGGATTTTCTTTGCTATCCTTCTGCGAGGAGATAACATGCGTTATAAAGTGCTAAATAATTGCGTTTTTTCAACAACTTAAAGAGATGTTATAATGAAATGTCTCAGACAAACTTATTATAAGAAATAGTTGATAATCCGAGTCTTGATGTTGATGATATGTGTCGTGTAGTTTTGATCATCTAAGCAGGCTTATTGGTAATAGAAATGATTTGACAAAGAAACATTTGGTGACACAAATTAATTGCATTTCATGTTTGAAGCAAGCGCGCTTTCGCAAGCCGTTAGAAATAACCCTTAAAATTGAATAAAAAATGCTTGCCTTCGGTCTTCACAAAAATATTGTAATTTTGTTCACTTTGCCCGGAAAGTGGAGCCCAGTGTATATGAATAAGGGGTCAGTGGATGTAACGTTAGTAATTTTGATATAGTAGATTTAACCTTGGGTTAGTTAAACAACAGAGTATTTCCACTGGTATGACCTATCAGTTGATTTTATTTTGTTTTGGATTAGTTACACTGAACATTTAAGAATTTCTATAGTTTTCTTTTTCGTGAAATTGGCAGTGTCAAGCTTACGTACTGCTATGGATAAGCAACCCATGTTTGCTGAGTGTATTTTGAGTTGCATAGTTTTGTTGTTTTGTTTACTCCGTTCAGCCGATATTCAATGTACCGAGAATTTTCACAATAATGTTTTTATTTTGTATAAATTTTAGTTAAAGAGTTTATTGTTTGATTTAGTTAATTAAGTGTTAAGTTTTTTTTTTAAATTAATTCCATTCATTTATTTGTCAATTGTTTGATTGATTTAATGCGGATTCTACTAGATTTTGTCGGTGAATTGTGCGTTTGCGTTGTACGTTTTTGAGAGAGAGATTTTCGTAAGAAAAACAGTTGTTGAGTTTTGTCAAGCAGTTCCTTCTTCGACTATTAACGTGAGTAGACGTATTTTTGTATTTCGTTGTTGCCATTTTGTAATTCATTTAATATTGAAATTTATTTCTGTCAAAATTTAGTCCATCAAGGAATTCAGATTGTATTGTTAATATATTGACGTGTACACGTAGTAGATATAAGATCATTTATTATTTTTGTTCGGGAAGATATTTTTTAGTTTTTTTTTTTTCACTCATTATAGTTTAAAGAGTTAATTTTCGGTTTTTAATTTTGCTGTTTCATTTTTAATTATCAATCACCTCGTTTGGGTGAGGAGAAGCATTGTTCTTGCATTTAGTTATTTTTAGTAATTTTTTAGAAATTCTCCACGCTCAGTATATTTTAATTTGAAACCACGTGGATTGAATTTGTAATATTTAGGATTATCTTCCTGAACAAACTAATCTTTTAATAATAATAATAATAATAATAATAATAATAATAATAATAATAAAATAATAATTCATGCCTTCGCATCCCCCAACAGCTTTCGTCAATTACAGGGGGCATCGGCGGCCATGAGTTATTATTATGCGCAGGCATAATAATAACTCATTGCTTTGTTTAGGAAATAGCATTGTCCTATTGTAATTTAGAATCAAGTGCAGTTTTTATTTTAGGCCAGAACTTCAATTCACGGTTTTTTTTTCTGCACAAGGTGTTATATAACCCTTTTTGAAATAAAATTGATTGTTAATTAGCTTCTTTGGGTTAAAAAACTCTGTTCTTTTATTTTTATTTAAACCTTTACGACTTTTTTAGGTAATTAAGAAAGTCTGATTTCATTCACTCACAATTTGTTTTTCGTGGTTAGATTCAAGTTTTAATCTCAGAGGGTAACCCTGAGGTTAATAGTTTTTTTGCGTGCTTAAAATTTTATCCGTTGAGCTAGGTAATTTATTTTTCTTTTTCATGTTCATTTAAATCAATCAGTACACAGCAGTACCTACTACCATCACATAGAGCCCAAACTAGTCTGCTGGTTATGTGATCGTAGTATGTACGTCTGGTGGCAGAAAGCACAGTAAGCTAGAGAGCTATAGAAAAACTTAATATTCTCACCATCATTAGTATCAGAAGCTCTTTTGAACCTATCACCCTTGTACATTGTTATGGATAGGGAAAGACACTAACAGCATTTCGCCAATGACACATAGCATGTTTGTATGGCTAATAACTTGCTGGAATCAGTTGCTTCTGATAACATGCTGAAAATGCCTTTGAATACTTCACTACTTCCTTTTCGAATAGTTTATAAAGGTACAGAGACTTAAATTTACTAAAAATCTACTGACAAGTGAGTAGAAATAGTGAGTAGAAATAGAAAGTCTATCAAAATGATAATAGGACCTCTGACTGGTCACTTTAGACTAAGGAGGGTTATGTGCAACATAGGCATGATAGATTATGTTACTTGCAGATTCTGCCAAAGGAGGAAGAAACACCAGTTCATGTGCTGTGCCAATGTGACGGTCTGGCGGGTACAAGGTTTCTAATAATTGACGTAGACAACCCCACAGCTTAGCAGCTACATAAAGAAGCGGCCCTCAAGAGCGATGGGCCTAATTCAAGAAGGCAAATTAGAGGAAAAAGGGATCACAATAGATCTGAAAAGGTCGCGGTGAAACAGTTCCATAGGCCATCTCGACCCTAATCTAATCTAATGGTTGATGAAAGACTTGAAAAAAAAAATCAACAAGACCACCATTGCGTTAGGAGGATGCAGGAGGTTTTGTGGAGACATTGAAGCCTTAGCTCTAAGATGAATCTGTGGTTCTAGACACTAGATGTAGTTTTACGCAAATTATAACTGTTGCACAACTTTTCTCCGCTGTCCTTCACACTTCAAAGTATTTTTATTTTAAATACATTATATTCACTTACCCCATATAAGAACATCATATTGTTACACCAACAATCCCCCTTGACAATGACCGAATATTTTCCAGCACTCTTGGGTTGATCACTGATGCTAGCTACTAAGTCGTCGGCATTGCACTTATCTATAAGGCGTTTGTCCCTTTCTTGATCGAACTTAGCTAAGGTATCTGTGACCATTGAGCGCCACATTTTCTGCATAGGCCCATCTTTGGCCATGGCACTCATAGCATCTCCCCGACACTTCGACGCTAGCTCTTCGTATTCCTCTCTGTGCTGATCTTTGAAGGCGAAGGAAATCGCGTGGTATTGTGCGAAGTTCTTGATGATCATTGTGATGTGTTCGTCATTCATCATCTGCGTTCGATCGAACAATACGTAGTCATACTGCTTTATATTCTCTAAGACAATGACGTTTTTGGTGGACGTGCCATAACATTTGGGTACCTCGCTGAAGCCAAATTCCATACTTTTTTCTCTTAGGAATTTAGCATACGTTGGGTAGATGGAATCGTAGAAATATGCTTCGTTCCGGTACAAGTTATCGAAATTTTCTATGTTGGGCAAGTTAGCATGAGCGTACTTGGCAAATAGCTTATGCGTCTTGCCATTCTCACAGATAACATCCACGGCTACATGTTTGGAAGCGTATCCATCACCTGCTTCCGTTCCGGGATAGTATTTCACGTTGAAACCGGTTCCCATCTATTCTTCGTTATTATTTCCTGGACCAATTCCTTAACTTCGTCACTAACTTCAGTTCTGTTCATTTTCGTGCTTACTTTGATAAGAAATACAAAACTAAGGATTTACTTAGTAGGCTACGTTCCAACACAGACAACTGTGATTGACTTACTAAATGAAAAGGGGTTTCATGCTTCCATATTTATACTATATTATCGTCAGGCGCTGATCATTTACGATATGTAACAGCACCAAATTTTGTTGTGGCTAGCTCGAAACAGAATTTTAAGTTATACTTATCGTTCCGATAAAATATGAAATGGAGAGTCATCATTATAGGAATAATATATCTGTATAGAGACATTAATGTAATTGTTATCGAATCATAATATCATATTATTGTTCCCTTATTTGGAATTATTACATAAATTCAGAGATAAGAAAGCAGTCTCGCAATGACGCGGCGTCAATTGAAGAGATACTCGATGTGTAAAATGTAGCGTTGATAATTATTATTCCGTATAATCGCGACTTATAAGACGTGTGGCTGGTAAGGAGAGGCTACGAAATGTTAACCTCACTTTTTATGATTCGAAACAACCTTTTAAGACCATACTTTTTTTGTGGTAATCTTACAGAGCACGTTATTATTAAAGCACGGACAAACTCGTTCGGGGAAGCGGGGAAGCGGAAAACTCAGTGGCGTTGCCTACACGCAGTCTATGCCTAGGAACTTGCATATGTATCTACTTACATATGTACCTACTTAGTTTTGCGAAGTCAGTAGAGAATATTATGTAAGGTTCTGTATTCACATGTAAGAGAATATTAGCATATTTACAAAGGAAAATGTTGAAAGTATTAAGTGGTTACAAATTTTAAAAACCTATTAAATTAGAATTAAAAGTAACAATAATTAACATAATTTAGTGAAAAGAGCGTCCCATGTTTTAACCAAGTTGCATCAATATTTTGAATAGAAGTCTTGAGGTAGGGGCGTTGTTTGGATTTATTAAGTTTTAATATATTTTTTTGATAATCGTTTAAATTTAACGTGCCGCTAGATATAACAAACTTACCATCATTTTCAAATGTATTGTTGTGGAAAATTACAATGTTTTGATATTAATAATACGTGAATTATTTCTAATCAATGATAAAAAGATTTACCAAGTTTTTGTTTTATTATTTTAAATAGTTAGTGACTACTATTTAAACTTTATTCCTGCTTGTTTTATCCTTTTTTTTATATAAAATACAAGAAATAAAGAAAATGTGACTATTACCTATTTAAATAAGTAATACAATTATGTATTTTATCTTGTTACAGTGCTTAAAACGTATTCAAAATATACATTATTTAGCAATTCTTACTTTTCAATGAAAGCCTGAACGGAGATATTTGAGTGCTGCACAAATATAAATAAACAGATACACCTAAGACGCCGCCAATGCGTGGAATATTACGAAAACACAGCTGCGTTGTGGTTCGTGTCGGACAAACAAGTTATGTATATATATGCGTTATCGCTGTGCATTGAAATATTCCACGTGATTTACGAGGGCATGTAGTTTTTATACATGGGTGTGTTTTTCTTACTCGGTCAAAACAACTAGAGGATTTAAAAGTTTGATATTTCTTAAAATATTTGTAAAATATTATTTATACGAAAATTGAGATTTTTTATGCAATTATACAAAGTTATATTTAGTTTGCCAGAATGAACTAATATTATTTGTAGACAGTAACTTATATATCTTGGTTGTTTGGAATGTATAACATCGATAACAAAAAGCTATATGAAACTTTCCGGGAAAGTAAAAAAGAACAACATATCTGGAGATGTCTAAAAGGGAAGAACTTGTTTCTTCACACTCACCATACAAGTTAATAAACAATAATGACTCAAAAATATAATATAGTAAATAAAATAAATAATCAAAATGAAAACAATAAAAAATGAATTCTAAAGTTAGATAAAGTAGAAGTATATATCTTTTAAATTTTGACACTAGAAGTTGACAGAGCAAGTTGGCACACATGTTGCACACTTTAATATTTTGATGTTTCCGAGAATAAAGCTGTTTTCTGTAATATTATTTCTGGATTAATATCTATTTATCAATAATAAGTGCAATGAAACAGACCAGTTCATCTTAGCATGGTTGAACAGTAGCTTAATGACAATTTATTACTACGTCTGTTATGTGGAATCTAGTGTGGCCAATCTTAGTGACATTTTTGTCTGCCTAGGCAGGAAAAAGCTAGTCGTCTTTGAAGTACTGCAAAAATGAGTGTTTCTGATAGGGGGCTCAAAAACAATTTTATGCAAAGTATAAACTCAAAAAAAAATCATAAACCTAATAATAACATCACAAGATTTACATCAGTTTTCTTATGTTATTAAGAAAGGTAATTTTTAGATTAATACTGATTGATATTTATCAGCGGTGGTTTCTCTTTATTCTACTCCAAGAAATTTAGAAACTAACAATTTAAGTACTAACTTATCTGTGTTCAATACAGACTAAAAATAAATTAAAAATTACCTCATTGTAATCCTTGTCTCTTTCGATTAACAATTTACTTTAAATAAAAACGCACGTACCTATTATTTATATTTTTATTTAAATACAAACATAAATAAATATATTTTAATATAAAATAAATACAGATTTTCACACGTAAAATATTTATACGTATCTTTACAAATAATCCTTGTCGACCATAAATTCCGTCAAGACTCTTATCCTGCGCGTGTACTCATCCTCTTTAGACAATTTCTTTAAGAACTGATCCTCTGGCTTTTCCAAATCCATCTTCTCCATCTGGGGCACTTTCGTCCTGTTCGCGAGCATTATTCTGAACAGCATAAAGCAACATGGCGAAACCGTACTTGCAATATCGTTTCCATTCATCGTCGAACACCGATCTAGGGTAAAGGACATCGGGATCGCTACCCAGTCGTTTGATTTCCCGGCACAATTCGGTATAGTAGATGTCCAGATACGTGTCTAACTTCGCTAGGGCTTCCCCAGAAGCTGTGGTATAGAAGAAGTACGATAGATCGTATACAAGGGAAGCTGGTTGGGCTAGTTGCCAATCTACTTGGATTACTTCTATGGGGGTTTCTTTGTCATCCTTCTGCGAGGAAATAATATGTGATATAAAGTGTTAAATAATTGTGTATTTTTCAGAAACTTAAAGAGATGTTATAATGAAAAATCTCAGACAAACCTGTTATAAGAAATAGTTGAAAATCTGAGTCTTAAGTTGGTGATATGTGTCGTGTAGTTTTGATGATCTAAACAGGCTTTTTGACAATAGAAATGATTCATACGATAAAGAGGCTAGTAGTTCATGGCTTAGATAGGTACTTTTCTTTGCAAAATGAAAAGATGAAGATGGAATAACTTAACTCTAAAATGAATTCAGAAAAATCAACTTTAGGCATATTCTCAAGCAGGCTCAGAGGAACATATCTAAGATACGCCTATTAGATTCTAATAAAATAATCTACTCGTGCCTTACATTTAACGCCAATAGAAGAAATTAGTGACACAAGATAACTGCGCATATCATGTTTCAAGCAAGCGCGCTTTAGCAAACTTTAGAAATAATCCTCAAAGTTGAATAAAAAATTCTTATCTTCAAGCGTTCTCAAAAAAAATTGAATTTTGTCCACCTTGTCCTGACAATGGAGTGCAGTGATGTGAATGAGGGGTACAGTGGTCAATTGATATAATGTTAGTAATTTTGATATAGTAGATTTAACCTTAGGTTAGTTAAAATAGCCAACGTTCTTATATTTTTGAGCAACAGTGTGTTTCCACTGCATGTTTTATCATTGATTATATTATGTTTTGGATTAGTTGCACTGGGCATATTGGTATTTCTATAGTCTTCTCTCGCGTGAGATTGGCAGTCTTAACGTACTATCATCACATAAAGCCAAACTGGTCAGGGCTTTATGTGATTGCAGTACGTCTAATCATAACCCATGGAGCAATAGCCTGATAGCAGAAAGTACAGCAAGCTAGAGCTACAGAAAAGGTGGGGGCAAGTGAGGGTGGCTAAAACGCTGGGTGACGTGCAGAAACTGGCGAGTCTATGCACCACGGGGGCGAAGAGATCGGCCCCTACCACCTTAATGGAAATAATTCTAAACCTGCCACCAATACATATTTATATACAAAGAGCTACAAGGTCTACCGTACACAGACTTTTGCATAGTCAAGTACCGATAAGTAAATCGCACCGCACTGACTATAAAAAACTGTTAGATGAACTCAAGGAGGCACCCCTTTTAGGAATGCTATGTGATGCCATGGTTCAAAAATTCAACCTAGATAGAAAATATTAGGTTATAACACCAGATGAGAAAGACTGGTGGACAGGTATTTCAGTAAGAACGGACTCAAAGTGGTATACAGGAGGTTGTAAAACCGACTACGGCGTTGGAACTGGAATATACGCTAAGAAGCCTAAAAGACTCTTTCGGTAAGCTTCAGCAAAGATACAACGGTGTTCCAAGCTGAGGTTGCTGTAATCCAGCATTGTGTCCGAGAAATAGAAAGATGTACCGAGCCAGCTAAAAGCCTCGCTGTTTTCTCTGACAGTCAGTCCACACTTAAAGCGATTAGTTCTATAAGCGTGGAGGTGGGCGTCCAAAGGAAATTAACCTTGGGCTGGGTCCCTAGCCACTCGGGCGTCAGAGAAAAAGAAGCGACGGACGAGCTGGGCAGGAGAGATTCGTCAAGGCCATTCTGTCCGACTGTGCTTAGAAGATGAGGAGACTGTTGAGCATATTTCCTGCAACCGCTATGCCGCTATACGAATTGGATATGTAGCCTGTGGGAAGGTTAATCCTTCCTCAGAAAATTTTCTCTCATTCAGCAAGATACTGAGCTACTTTAAGAAACTGAACTCGTTGGATGAACTTTAAGATGACATTCACTCTACAATAGACCCTAGTGGTCGCAGTGGACGGGACGATTAGTCGAACGATGCGGATGCTATTTTCCACTAAACCAAAAAATAACTAACCAGCTAACTTCACTTTCGCCATGTGGTTCTTTTAATTTAAGTCGTATGTAGAGCGGTTTGCAACTAGTGTAAACAAGAGCGTCTATCGGTCGATTCTCAGAAAGCTGTTACATTAAAGAGAAAAAAGAGCGTTAGAAGATTTACAACCACTACTGTTATGAGGATAAAGGATTCCATATATGTATAAGAGCGACGAAATCCTTTAGAGTATGGTTAATCAGAGATTTATAAGAAATCTGCATACACCAACAGACCACCATTGCTCTACGCAAACGCAGGAGATGGTGTGGAAGAAATTGGAGCCTTAGCTGTGAGATGAATCAGTGGTTCGAAGAATTAGATGTATTTTTACGCCAAAAAAATCGGCTGAGGAAGTGATTATATGTCGAATAACTTTGCCCCGTCCTCTTTCACACTTTGAAGTACTTTTCTTTTTGTTAGATATATTGTATTCACTTATTATTATTATTATTATTATTATTGGCTCATTGTATTCACTTACCCCGTATAAGAACATCATATTGTTACACCAACAATCCCCTTTGACAATGACCGAATATTTTCCAGCACTTTTGGGTTGGGCACTAATGCTAGCTATTAACTCGTCCGCATTACATTTGTTTATAAGACGTTTTTCCCTTTCTTGATCGAACTTAGCTAAGGTGTCCACGACCATTGAGCGCCACATTTTCAGCACGGGCGAATCTTTGGCCATGGCAGTCATAGCATCTCCCTGACATTTCGACGCTAGCTCTTCGTATTCTTCTTTGTGCTGATCTTTGAAGCCGAACGAAATGGCGTGGTATTTTGCGAAATTCTTGAAGATCATAGTGATGTGTTCATCATTCATCATCTGCGTACGATCGAACAAGACGTAACCATGCTGCTTTATATTCTCCAAGACAATGACGTTTTTGGCGGACGTGCCATGGCATTTGGGTACTTGGTTGAAGCCGTCTTCCACACCTTTCTCCTTTAGGAATTTAGCATACGTTGGATAGATAGAATCGTAGAAATATGCTTCGTTTCGGTACAAGTTATCGAAATTTTCTATGTTGGGCAAGTTAGCATGAGCGTACTTGGCAAATAGCTTATGCGTCTTGCCATTCTCACAGATAACATCCACGGCTACATGTTTGGAAGCGTATCCATCACCTGCTTCCGTTCCGGGATAGTATTTCACATTGAAAACCGGTTCCCATCTATTCTTCGTTATTATTTCCTGGACCAATTCCTTAACTTCGTCACTAACTTCAGTTCTGTTCATTTTCGTGCTTACTTTGATAAGAAATACAAAACTAAGGATTTACTTAGTAGGCTACGTTCCAACACAGACAACTGTGATTGACTACTAAATGAAAAGGGGTTTCATGCTTCCGTATTTATACGATATTATCGTCGGCGCTGATCATTCACGATATGTAACAGCACCAAATTTTGTTGTGGCTAGCTTCGAAACAGAATTTGAAGTTATACTTATCGTTCCGATAAAATATGAAATGGAAAGTCATCATTATAGGAATAATATATCTGTATAGAGACTTTAATGTAATTGTTATCGAATCATAATATCATATTATTGTTCCCTTATTTGGAATTATTACATAAATTCAGAGATAAGAAAGCAGTCTCGCCAATGACGCGGCGTCAATTGAAGAGATACTCGATGTGTAAAATGTAGCGTTGATAATTATTATTCCGTATAATCGCGACTTATAAGACGTGTGGCTGGTAAGGAGAGGCTACGAAATGTTAACCTCACTTTTTATGATTCGAAACAACCTTTTAAGACCATACTTTTTTTGTGGTAATCTTACAGGAGCACGTTATTATTAAAGCACGGACAAACTCGTTCGGGGAAGCGGGGAAGCGGAAAACTCAGTGGCGTTGCCTACACGCAGTCTATGCCTAGGAACTTGCATATGTATCTACTTACATATGTACCTACTTAGTTTTGCGAAGTCAGTAGAGAATATTATGTAAGGTTCTGTATTCACATGTAAGAGAATATTAGCATATTTACAAAGGAAAAATGTTGAAAGTATTAAGTGGTTACAAATTTTAAAAACCTATTAAATTAGAATTAAAAGTAACAATAATTAACATAATTTAGTGAAAAGAGCGTCCCATGTTTTAACCAAGTTGCATCAATATTTTGAATAGAAGTCTTGAGGTAGGGGCGTTGTTTGGATTTATTAAGTTTTAATATATTTTTTTGATAATCGTTTAAATTTAACGTGCCGCTAGATATAACAAACTTACCATCATTTTCAAATGTATTGTTGTGGAAAATTACAATGTTTTGATATTAATAATACGTGAATTATTTCTAATCAATGATAAAAAGACTTACCAGTTTTTGTTTTATTATTTAAATAGTTTAGTGATACTATTTAAACTTTATTCCTGCTTGTTTTATCCTTTTTTTTATATAAAATACAAGAAATAAAGAAAATGTGACTATTACCTATTTAAATAAGTAATACAATTATGTATTTTATCTTGTTACAGTGCTTAAAACGTATTCAAAATATACATTATTTTGGCAATTCTTACTTTTCAATGAAAGCCTGAACGGAGATATTTGAGTGCTGCACAAATATAAATAAACAGATACACCTAAGACGCCGCCAATGCGTGGAATATTACGAAAACACAGCTGCGTTGTGGTTCGTGTCGGACAAACAAGTTATGTATATATGCGTTATCGCTGTGCATTGAAATATTCCACGTGATTTACGAGCGCATGTAGTTTTTATACATGGGTGTGTTTTTCTTACTCGGTCAAAACAACTAGGGATTTACGGCAATCGGGTAACTTTCCATCGACAGTCAACAAAAGTTTGATATTTCTTAAAATATTTGTAAAATATTATTTATACGAAAATTGAGATTTTTTATGCAATTATACAAAGCTATATTTAGTTTGCCAGAATGAACTAATATTATTTGTAGACAGTAACCTATATATCTTGGTTGTTTGGAATGTATAACACCGATAGCAAAAAGCTATATGAAACTTTCCGGGAAAGTAAAAAAGAACAACATATCTGGAGATGTCTAAAAGGGAAGAACTTGTTTCTTCACACTCACCATACAAGTTAATAAACAATAATGACTCAGAAATATAATATAGTAAATAAAATAAATAATTAAAATAGAAACAATAAGAAATGAATTCTAAAGTTAGATAAAGTAGAAGTATATGTCTTTTAAATTTTGACACTAGGAATTGACAGAGCAAGTTGGCACACATGTTGCAAAGCTTAATATTTTGACCTTTTCGAGAATAAATCTGTTTCTGTAATATTCTTTCTGGATTAATATCTATTTATCAATAATAAGTGTAATAAACAGACCAGTTCATCTTAGCATGGTTGAACAGTAGCTTAATGACAATTTATTACACGTCTGTTATGTGGAATCTAGTGTGGCCAATCTTTAGTGACATTTTTGTCTGCCTAGGCAGGAAAACTATCGTTTTGAAGTACTGCAAAATGAGTGTTTCTGGATGGGGGCTCAAAAACAATTTTATGCAAAGTATAGAACTCAAAAAAAAATCATAAACCTAATAATAACATCACAAGATCTACAACAGTTTTTCTTGTGTTATTAAGAAAGGTAATTTTTAGAATAATACTGATTGATATTTATCAGCGGTGGTTTCTCTTTATTCTACTCCAAGAAATTTAGAACTAACAATTTAAGTACTAACTTTTCTGTGTTAATACAGACTAAAACTAAATTAAAAATTACCTCATTATAATCCTTGTCTTTATCGATTAACAATTTACTTTAAATAAAAACGCACGTACCTATTATTTATATTTTTATTTAAATACAAACATAAATAAATATATTTTAATATAAAATAAATACAGATTTTCACACCTAAAATATTTATACGTATCTTTACAAATAATCCTTGTCGACCATAAATTCCGTCAAGACTCTTATCCTGCGCGTGTACTCATCCTCTTTAGACAATTTCTTTAAGAACTGATCCTCTGGCTTTTCCAAATCCATCTTCTCCATCTGGGGCACTTCGTCCTTGTTCGCGAGCATTATTCTGAACAGCATAAAGCACATGGCGAAACCGTACTTGCAATATCGTTTCCATTCATCGTCGAACACCGTCTAAGGTAAAGGACATGGGATCGCTACCAGTCGTTTGATTTCCCGGCACAATTCGGTATAGTAGATGTCCAGATACGTGTCTAACTTCGCTAGGGCTTCCCCAGAAGCTGTGGTATAGAAGAAGTACGATAGATCGTATACAAGGGAAGCTGGTTGGGCTAGTTGCCAATCTACTTGGATTACTTCTATGGGGGTTTCTTTGTCATCCTTCTGCGAGGAAATAACATGCGATATAAAGTGCTAAATAGTTGCGTTTTTTCAGCAACTTAAAGAGATATGTTATAATGAAAAATCCCAGACAAACCTGTTATAAGAAATAGTTGATAATCTAAGTCTTAATGTTGGTGATATGTGTCGTGTAGTTTTGATGGTTCAAACAGGCTTTTTGACAATAGAAATGATTCATACGATAAAGAGGCTAGTAGTTCATGGCTTAGATAGGTACTTTTCTTTGCAAAATGAAAAGATGAAGATGGAATAACTTAACTCTAAAATGAATTCGGACAAATCAACTTTAGGCATATTCTCAAGCAGGCTCAGAGGAACATATCTAAGATACGCCTATTAGATTCTAATAAAATATCTACTCGTGCCTTACATTTAAGGCCAATAGGAAAAAAATTAGTGATACAAGATAATTGCGTACCATGTTTGAGCAAGTGCGCTTTAGCAAACCTCTTTAGCTTTAGCAATAATCCTCAAAGTTGAGTAAAAATGCTTATCTTCAAGCGTTCTCAAAACAAACAATTGAAAATTTGTCCACCTTGTCTTGGCAATGGAGTGCAGTGATGTGAATGAGGGGTACAGTGGTCAATTGATATAATGTTAGTAATTTTGATATAGTAGATTTAACCTTAGGTTAGTTAAAATAAGCCAACGTTCTTATATTTTTGAGCAACAGTGTGTTTCCACTGGCATGTTTTATCAATTGATTTTATTATGTTTTGGATTAGTTGCACTGGGCATATTGGTATTTCTATAGTCTTCTCTCGCGTGAGATTGGCAGTCTTAACGTACTATCATCACATAAAGCCAAACTGGTCAGGGCTTTATGTGATTGCAGTACGTCTAATCATAACCCATGGAGCAATAGCCTGATAGCAGAAAGTACAGCAAGCTAAAGCTACAGAAAAGGTGGGGGCAAGTGAGGGTGGCTAAAACGCTGGGTGACGTGCAGAAACTGGCGAGTCTATGCACCACGGGGGCGATGAGATCGGCCCCTACCACCGCAATGGAAATAATTCTAAACCTGCACCAATACATATTTATATACAAAGAGCTACAAGGTCTACCGTACACAGACTTTTGCATAGTCAAGTACCGATAAGTAAATCGCACCGCACTGACTATAAAAAACTGTTAGATGAACTCAAGGAGGCACCCTTTTAGGAATCTATGTGATCCATGGTGTTCAAAAATTCACCTAGATAGAAAATATTAGGTTAAACAACCAGATAAGAAAGACTGGTGGACAGGTACATTTCAGTAAGAACGGACTCAAAGTGGATATACAGGAGGTTGTACAAACCGCTACGGCGTTGAACTGGAATATACGCTAAGAAGCCTAAAGACTCCTTCGGTAAGCTTCAGCAAAGAATACAACGGTTGTTCCAAGCTGAGGTTGCTGTAATCCAGCATTGTGTCCCGAGAATAGAAAGAATGTACCGAGCCAGCTAAAAGCACTCGCTGTTTTCTCTGACAGTCAGTCCACACTTAAAAGCGCATTAGTTCTATAAGCGTGGAGGTGGGCCGTCCAAAGGAAAATTAACCTTGGGCTGGGTCCCTAGCCACTCGGGCGTCAGAGAAAAAGAAGCGACGAACGAGACTGGGCAGGAGAGATTCGTCAAAGGCCATTCTGTACGACTGTGCTTAGAAGATGAGGAGACTGTTGAGCATATTTCCTGCAACTGCTATACCGCTGTACGAATTGGATATGTAGCCTGTGGGAAGGTTAATCCTTCCTCAGAAAATTTTCTCTCATTCAGCAAGATATTGAGCTACTTTAAGAAACTGAACTCGTTGGATGAACTTTAAGATGACATTCACTCTACAATAGACCCTAGTGGTCACAGTGGACGAGACGATTAGTCGAACTATGCGGATGCTATTTTCCACTAAACCAAAAAATAACTAACCAGCTAACTTTATTTTCGCCATGTATCTCTTATAATTTAAGTCGTATGTAGAGCGGTTTACAACTAGTGTCAACAAAAGTGTCTACCAGTCGATTCTCGGAAAGCTGTTAGATTAAAGAGAAAGAAGAGCGTTAGAAGGTTTACAACCACTACTGTTATGAGGATAAAGGATTCCATATATGTATCAGAGCGACGAAATCCTTTAGAGTATGGTTAATCAGAGATTTATAAGAAATCTACTTACACCAACAGACCACCATTGCTCTAAGCAAACGCAGGTGATGGTGTGGAAAAAATTGGAGCTTTAGCTGCGAGATGAAACAGTGGTTCTAAGAATTAGATGTATTTTTACGCCAAAAAAATCGGCTGAGGAAGTGATTATATGTCGAACAACTTTGCTCCGTCCTTTTTCACACTTTGAAGTACTTTTCTCTTTGTTAGATATATTGTATTCACTTATTATTATTATTATTATTATTATTGGCCCATTGTATTCACTTACCCCGTATAAGAACATCATATTGTTACACCAACAATCCCCCTTGACAATGACCGAATATTTTCCAGCACTTTTGGGTTGGCCACTAATGCTAGCTACTAACTCGTCCGCATTGCACTTATTTATAAGACGTTTGTCCCTTTCTTGATCGAACTTAGCTAGGGTGTCCACGACCATTGAGCGCCACATTTTCAGCACGGGCGAATCTTTGGCCATTGCAGACATAGCATCTCCCTTACACTTCGACGCTAACTCTTCGTATTCCTCTTTGTGCTGATCTTTGAAGGCGAAGGAAATGGCGTGGTATTTTGCGAAATTCTTGAAGATCATCATAGCGATGTGTTCCTCATTCATCATCTGCGTACGATGAATAAGAACGTAACCATGCCTGCTTTATATCTCCAAGACAATGACGTTTTTGGTGGACGTGCCATGCATTTGGGTACTTGGTTGAAGCCGTCTTCCACACCTTTCTCCTTAGGAGAATTTAGCATACGTTGGATTAGATAGAATCGTAAGAAATATGCTTCGTTTTTGGTACAAGCTATTGAAATTTTCTCTATTGTTGGGCAAGGTAGCATGAGCGTACTTGGCAAATAGCTATGCGTCTTGCCATTCTCGCAGATAACATCCACGGGCTACATGTTTGGAAGCGTATCCATCACACTGCTTCCGTTCCGGGATAGTATTTCACGTTGAAAACCGGTTCCCATCTATTCTTCGTTATTATTTCCTGGACCAATTCCTTAACTTCGTCACTAACTTCAGTTCTGTTCATTCTCGTGCTTACTTTGATCAGAAATACAAAACTAAGGATTTACTTAGTAGGCTACGTTCCAACACAGACAACTGTGATTGACTACTATATGAAAAGGGGTTTCATGCTTCCATATTTATACTATATTATCGTTAGCGTCGATGATTTACGATAGGCAAGAGCACCAAATTTTGTAGTGGCTGGCTTCGAAACAAAGAATTTAAAGTTATACTTATCGATCCGATAAAATATGAAATGGAGAGTCATCATTATAGGAATAATATATCTGTATAGAGACTTTAATGTAATTGTTATCGAATCAAAATATCAATTATTGGTTCCCCTTATTTGGAATTATTACATAAATTCAGAGATAAGAAAGACAATCTCGCAATGACGCGGCGTCATTGAAGAGATACATCGATGTGTAAATGTAGCGTTGATAATTATTATTCCGTATAATCGCGACTTATAGACTGTGCTGGTAAGGAGAGGTTACGAAATGTTAACCTCACTTTTTATGATTCGAAACAACCTTTTAAGACCATACTTTTTTTTGTGGTAATCTTACAGGGGCACGTTATTATTAAAGCACGGACAAACTCGTTCGGGGAAGCGGGGAAGCGGAAAACTCAGTGGCGTTGCCTACAACAAGTCTATGCCTAGGAACTTGCAAATGTATCTACATACATATGTACCTACTTAGTTTTGCGAAGTCAGTAGAGAAATTATGTAAGGTTCTGTATTCACATGATAAAGAAATATTAGCATATTTACAAAGGAAATGTTGAAAGTATTAAGTTGGTTACAAATTTTAAAACCTATTAAATTAGAATTAAAAGTAACAATAATTAACATAATTTAGTGAAAACAGCGTCCCATGTTTTAACCAAGTTGCATCAATATTTTGAATAGAAGTCTTGAGGTAGGGGCGTTGTTTCGTATTCAAAATATACATTATTTTGGCAATTCTTACTTTTCAATGAAAGCCTGAACGGAGATATTTGAGTGCTGCACAAATATGAATAAACAGCTACATCTAAGACGCCGCTAATGCATGGAATATTGCGAAAACACAGCTGCGTTGTGGTTCGTGTCGAACAAACAAGTTATGTATATATGCGTCATCGCTGTGCATTGAAATATTCCACGTGATTTACGAGCGCATGTAGTTTTTATACATGGGTGTGTTTTTCTTACTCGGTCAAAACAACTAGAGGATTTATACGGGCAATCGGGTAACTTTCCATCGACAAGTCAACAAAAGTTTGATATTTCTTAAAATATTTGTAAAATATTATTTATACGAAAATTGAGATTTTTTTATGCAATTATACAAAGCTATATTTAGTTTGCCAGAATGAACTAATATTATTTGTAGACAGTAACCTATATATCTTGGTTGTTTGGAATGTATAACATCGATAGCAAAAAGCTATATGAAACTTTCCGAGAAAGTAAAAAAGGAACACAATATCTGGAGATGTCTAAAAGGGAAGAACTTGTTTCTTCACACTCACCATACAAGTTAATAATCAATAATGATCAAAAATATAATAAGTAATAAAATAAAATAATTAAATGAAAAATAAAAATGAATTCTAAAGTTAGATAAAGTAGAAGTATATATCTTTTAAATTTTGACACTAGGAGTTGACAGAGCAAGTTGGCACACATGTTGCACACTTTAATAGTTTGACGTTTCCGAGAATAAAACTTTTTCTGTAATTTTATCTCTAGATTAATATCTATTTATCAATAATAAGTGCAATGAAGACACCAGTTCATCTTAGCATGGTTGAAAAGTAGCTTAATGACAATTTATTATACGTCTGTTATGTGGAATCTAGTGTGGCCAACCTTTAGTGACATTTTTGTCTGCCTAGGCAGGAAAACGGTAGTTTTTCTGCCGCTTTCAAGTACTGCAAAATGAGTATTTCTGAACGGAGGCACAAAAACAATTTTATGCAAAGTATAAAACTCAAAAAAAAACATAAACCTAATAATAACATCACAAGATTTACATCAGTTTTCTTGTGTTATTAAGAAAGGTAATTTTTAGAATAATACTGATTGATATTTATCAGCGGTGGTTTCTATTTATTTTACTCCAAGAAATTTAAAACTAACAATTTAAGTACTAACTCATCTGTGTTAATACAGACTAAAAATAAATTAAAAATTACGTCATTATAATCCTTGTCTATTTCGATTAACAATTTACTTTAAATAAAAACGCACGTACCTATTATTTATATTTTTATTAAAGTACAAACATAATTAATATAAAATAAACACACATTATCACACCTAAAATATTTATACGTATCTTTACAAATAATCCTTGTCGACCATAAATTCCGTCAAGACTCTTATCCTGCGCGTGTACTCATCCTCTTTAGATAATTTCTTTAAGAACTGATCCTCTGGCTTTTCCAAATCCATCTTCTCCATCTGGGGCACTTCGTCCTTGTTCGCGAGCATTATTCTGAACAGCATAAAACACATGGCGAAACCGTACTTGCAATATCGTTTCCATTCATCGTCGAACACCGATCTAGGGTAAAGGACATCGGGATCGCTACCCAGTCGTTTGATTTCCCGGCACAATTCGGTATAGTAGATGTCCAGATACGTGTCTAACTTCGCTAGGGCTTCCTCAGAAGCTGTGGTGTAGAAGAAGTACGATAGGTCGTATACAAGGGAAGCTGGTTGTAGGTACTAGTTGCCAATCTACTTGGATTACTTCTATGGGGATTTTTTTGTCATCCTTCTGCGAGGAAATAATAGGTGATATAAAATGTTAAATAATTGCGTTTTATTCAGCAACTTAAAGAGATGTTATAATGAAAAATCTCAGACAAATCTGTTATAAGAAATAGTTGAAAATCTGAGTCTTGATGTTGGTGATATGTGTCGTGTAGTTTTGATGACCTAAACAGGCTTTTCGACAATAGAAATGATTCATACGATAAAGAGGCTAGTAGTTCATGGCTTAGATAGGTACTTTTCTTTGCAAAATGAAAAGATGAAGATGGAATAACTTAACTCTAAAATGAATTCAGAAAAATCAACTTTAGGCATATTCACAAGCAGGCTCAGAGGAACATATCTAAGATATGCCTATTAGATTCTAATAAAATATCTACTCGTGTCTTACATTTAACGTCAATAGGAGAAAATTCAGTGACACAAGATAACTGCATATCATGTTTCAGCAAGCGCGCTTTAGCAAACTTTTAGAAATAATCCTCAAAGTTGAATAAAAATTCTTATCTTCAAGCGTTCTCAAAAAAATTGTAATCTTGTCCACCTTGTCCTGACAATAGGGTCCAGTAGATGTGAATGAGGGGTACAGTGGTCAATTGATGTAATGTTAGTAATTTTGATATAATAGATTTAACCTTAGGTTAGTTAAATTAAGCCAACGTTCTTATATTTTTGAACAACAGTGTGTCTCCACTGGCATGTTCTATCAATTGATTTTATTATGTTTTGGATTAGTTGCGCTGGGCCTGTTGGTATTTCTATGGTTTTCTCTCGCGTGAAATTGGCAGTCTTAACCTACTATCATCACATAAAGCCAAGCTGGTCAAAGGCTTTATGTGATCGCAGTGCGTCTAATCATAATCCATGGGGCAACAGCCTGGTGGCAGAAAGTACAGCAAACTAAAGCTACAGCGAAGGTGCGGCAGGTGGGGCGACCAAAATGAGATTGGCCCCTACCACCGCAATGGAAATAATTCTAAACCTGTCACCAATACATATTTATATACAAGGAGGTGCAAGATCTACCGTACACAGACTTTTGCATAGTCAAGTACCGATAAGTAAATCGCACGGCACTGACTATCAAAAAAACTGTTAGATGAACTCAAGGAGGCACCCCTTTTAGGAATGCCACGTGATGCCATGGTTCAAAAATTCAACTTAGATAGAAAATATCAGGTTATAACACCAGATAAGGAAGACTGGTAGACAGGTATTTCAGTAAGAGCGGACTCAAACTGGTATACAGACTGGTATAGAAACGGACTACGGCGTTGGAGCTGGAATATACGCTAAGAAGCCTAAAAAGGCTCTTTCGGTAAGCTTCAGCAAAGACACAACGGCGTTCCAAGCTGAGATTGCTGTAATCCACCATTGTGTCCGAGAAATAGAGAGATTTACCGAGCCAGGTAAAAGCGGCGCTATTTTCTCTGACAGTCAGTCCACACTTAAAGCGATTATTTCCATAAGCGTGGAGGTAGGTACCCAAAGGGAAACTAACCCTGGCCGGGGTCCCTGGCCACTCCGGCGTGAGAGGAAATGAGGCGGCGGATGAGCTGGGCAGGCGAGATTCGTCAAGGTCATTTGTCCGACTGTGTTTAGAAGATGAGGAGACAGTTGAGCATATTTCCTGCAACTGCTATGCCGCTGCAAGAATCGGATATGTAGCCTGTGGAAAGGTTAATCCTTCCTTAGAAGATCTTCTCTCATTCAGCAAGATACTGAGCTACTTTAATAAACTGAACTCATCGGATGAACTTTAAGATGACATTCACGCTACAATAGACCCTAGTGGTCGCAGTGGACGGGACGATTAGTCGAAGCATGCGGATGCTATTTTCCACTAAACCAAAAAATAACTAACCAGCTAACTTTATTTTCGCCATGTGTTTCTTATAATTTAAGTCGTATGTAGAGCGGTTTACAACTAGTGCTCAACAAGAGTGTCTTTCAGTCGATTCTCAGAAAGCTGTTACATTAAATAGAAAAAAGAGCACTAGAAGGTTTACAACCACTACTGTTATGAGGATAAAGGATTCCATATATGTATCAGAGCGACGAAATCCTTTAGAGTATGGTTAATCAGAGATTTATAAGAAATCCACATACACCAACAGACCACCATTGCTCTAAGCAGACGCAGGAGATGGTGTGGAAGAAATTGGAGCCTTAGCTGCGAGATGAATCAGTGGTTCTAAGAATTAGATGTATTTTTACGCCAAAAGATTGGCTGAGGAAGTGATTATATGTCGAACAACTTTGCTCAGTCATCTTTCACACTTTGAAGTTGCTTTTTTGTTAGATATATTATATTCACTTATTATCATTATTGGCCCATTGTATTCACTTACCCCGTATAAGAACATCATATTGTTAGACCAACAATCCCCCTTGACAATCACCGAATATTTTCCAGCACTTTTGCTTTGGCCACTAATGCTACCTATTAATTCGTCCGCATTGCATTTATTTATAAGACGTTTGTCCCTCTTCTTGATCGAACTTAGCTAGGTGTCCACGATCATTGAGCGCCACATTTTCTGCGCGGCGAATCTTTGACCGCGCCACGCAAAGTATCTTTCTGACATTTCGACGCTAGCTCTTCGTATTCTTCTTTGTGCTGATCTTTGAAGGCGAACGAAATGGCGTGGTATTTTGCGAAATTCTTGAAGATCATAGCGATGTGTTCATCATTCATCATCTGCGTACGATCGAATAAGACGTAACCATGCTGCTTTATATTCTCCAAAACAATGACGCTTTTGGCGGACGTGCCATGGCATTTGGGTACTTGGTTGAAGCCGTCTTCCACACCTTTTTCCTTTAGGAATTTAGCATACGTTGGATAGATAGAATCGTAGAAGTATACTTCGTTTTGGTACCACCTATCGAAATGTTCTTTGTTGGGTAAGTTAGCATGAGCGTACTTGACAAATAGCTTATGCGTCTTGTCATTCTCGCAAATAACATCTACGGCTACATGTTTGGAAGCGTATCCATCACCTGCTTCTGTTCCGGGATAGTATTTCACCTTAAAAACCGGTTCCCAACTATTCTTCGCTATTATTTCCTGGACCAGTTCCTTAACTTCGTCACTAACTTCGGTTCTGTACATTCTACGTGCTTACTTTGATCAGAAATACAAAGCTAAGGACTCACTTGGCTACGTTCCAACACAGACAACTGTGACTGACTACTAAATGAAAAGGGATTTCATGCTTCCGTATTCATACTAGATTATCATTAGCGCTGATCATTTACGATAAGTAACTGCGTCAAATTTAGTTGTGGCTGGTTTCGAAACAGAATTTTAAGTTATATTTATCGTTCCGATAAAATATGAAATGGAGAGTCATCATTATAGGATTAATATATCTTTATAGAAACTTTAATGTAATTGTTATGGAATCATAATCATAAATTCAGAGATAAGAAAACAGTTTCGCAATGACACGACGTCAATTGAATAGAGATACTCGATGTATAAAATGTAGCGTTAGCAAATATTATTCCGCAGATGTATGGCTGGTAAGGAGAGGCTACGAAACTTCACTTTTTATCATTCGAAGCAACAAGGAGCACGTTATTAACTGATTTTAGAGAGAATTTAGAGAGTTGTTGGATGATGTACTTTTTTATATAAGAGGGTAAATGTGGTTTCAACATGCTGGAGCTCCACCTCATTCTGCGCATAATATAGTTAATTCTCCTGAATTTCAGTACTTTTGACTGCAAATGTGACCTATTCTCAAAATCGCAATGAATTATTGGGAGCGAAATAAACCAATCGCTTCCTGAATTTGTTAAGAATTTGCTTCTGGATAGTTTCAAGAGAAGAGTGAAAGAAATGCTCATGAAGAGGGAGTATGTATTACAAACTAGAAGATGTTTTTTTTTATCTAGTTAGCTTTTTTGTTTTAATATGTTTGTTTGTCACATTTTACTGCTGTTTTTTTTTATTTTATTTTGATGACAATTGTAGTGAGTATCTACATTTTGATCTTTTGTTTGACTTTTTCTGTAATGGTTTATTACAAATACAAGAATTTATTATTAATAGGAAAAGTAATTATAGGCAATCCATATAGTGCTCAGAATAAAATTGTAATTATTGAGCTTTTCGTAAATAAATGTAAAATAATAGTCATATCAATTACCAAAGTTTATTTGGCTTTTTAAAATAATACGATCATTGTCAAAACAAATATAAATATAAAGTGTACAGTCAGTTCAAAAGATAAATCACAAGTACAAAAAGAAATTAAAAGATAGCACTTTCACCACGAGTCTTTTAAGAAATCTCTTACTGTACAATATGCCTACCAGTGTATTTTTGACCACAATCACAAATTTAGGTGGCTCCGACTGTTTTACAAGTACTGGTAGTATGTTGTGGAACCTTATTTCTCAATAGCGCAGAATATTCTGTGTTTTCATAGATAGCTGGCCCCCCTATTTCTTAGTGTTCTTAATAATTTAGTTCTTCATTATTCGCTTTCTTTTTCTTATTTTTAATTAGGGTTCTTAAAACATTTAATTATTAATTATCATAGAGATGCAAAAGAACTTTAATTTACAGAGATGTTCTATAATAACATTATTTAATTAGATATCGTATGTGTAATTGTCCACATACGTAACATTAATGCATAGGTAATACTGAACTTACAGTTGATAATAGCAAAAGGTGTATTTATGTGTTTTATATGTTCAAACTCTGTTATAGTCTTATTTCCTAATTTCCGAAGTATTTCTTGATAAATTAACTCAATCAATTATACAGGGTGTATCAAATAAAAAAGTAAATTTTGTGTGGGTGTTAACTACACGGCATATAAAGCACAAACCCACCGAAACCGGATTTCATCATTAAAGAATAAAAAAAAGTTAAATTTAGAGCCAAAAATTCTTTAGTCCGGGTCTGATGCAAGGAAACGTCATGTTAAGCACCCGCTAAACGTGATATTGTGTATAAATACATTACACTCACTTAGTATTATTCTTAATGATATGCCGTAAGTTCATTTAACGTCATTCTGAATAAATAAAGGCCCTTGTAAAAATAGCAAAACTGAGGCATTTTAAATTTCTTCTTTTTATAAAATAAACATTCCTTTTTTGTTAAGAGCATTCTACGTAAGTCTACAAAAGTATTATTTTTAATATCCTGATAAGACGTTCGAGTTTCACCGGATATGCGACTTCAAGTAGTTACAAAAAACGTAAATATTTTTCTTTTGCTTTGTCGAATCTAGAGTTAATTGTTAATAAACGGTACCACATGAATCTGAGTTATTTCTCTCGGATTTATTTAATCATATAACGCAAAATGAATTGAATCGAATTACACAGAAATAAATGTAGATACAGAAAATTTGCAAACACGCCTTTTTACTATGATGCCGCGCGAAAATGAATCTATACATTCCCGCGCTTTTGCCGATGCATTAAGCTTCGATTTTCTTTATATAAAATCATGATGGTCCTGAAAGGATCGTTTTTTCAGACGGAAGAATTTAAATAAAATGTTCGAAGTGGCTTGCACTCCAAGCGGCGATCCACACAAAACTAACAGCGATAATGGCTGAATGATAGCGGTATGTGGGGGTATACTCGGGACAGCATTTAGATTGGGCACAGGTGCGGCTCTAGCCCACGGCATTTATAAAATATTTTTTTTCTCGTTAATGCTTACAGGTAGACCCCCTGTGCATTAAGACTTTTTGATTGTTTGTGATTACAGCTGCTACATATTATTATATTTACCTCTATATCTGATACACCCTGTATAATTTAAAACCTTTATTATCATTGCAGATACCGCTGAAGATGATCCAGTTAGGTCGAAACATGTAAGCCTAAATTAAGTTTGTTTGAGATTGAATACTATTCTTTTTGTATTTCTACAAAAAGATTTTACTTTGCAACTAATATCAAAGTTGTATCTTTTCATGAGGTAGAAACATACTTGTTAAACTTTACTGTTTACCTAAAATATTTTTTTTAGCACCTAATAAATATATCTTTCGCCACTATTTATAAGAATAATATCTTTGAATTGATTCATAGGTATATTAATGACAAATAAATCCTTTTCTCATAACTGCTACCGTATTTGTTAGCGGGTATATCAACTTATGAGAGTTAGTATTGCTGTTGTCTTTAATTTAATCCCAAAATTTGCAATTTCTAATACTAAAAAAAAAAATTACAATTATGTAAATTCACGACGAGGTTTAAGTTTGACACTTTTGAATTTTTGAATCAACAACGTTGTTTGTTTTAAGACCAATTCAATCACACCATATAGCAATCACAGAGAATCGACACCGACATTGTAAAATTAACTTAAATATAATCGTTATCGATTAAAAACTCTCCCACGTATCTCATACGTCTAATATATTCTTCTTCGTTAGAGTACGTGGCGAATACTTGGATATCCGTTGAGTCGTCGGACTGGAAATCGTATTCTTCCATATTGGGTGCGTCTTCCTTTTTGGCCAGCATGAACTTGAACAGGATAAAACCAAAGGCGAAGCCGTACCGGCAATACTTTTTCCATTCGTCCTGGAACATCGATTTTGGGTAGACAAGTTCGGGATCGCTACCATATTGTTTGATCTGGTCGGATAGTTCTTTGTAGTATACATCGAGGAAATAATGGTGCCTTTTCAGATCCTCTGGAGAGGCGACGCTGAAGAAGAAATAGATAAATCGTAGACGGTAGAGGTTGGACGAAGCATTTGCCAATCGATCAGTTTTACGATCTATGGGATTCTTGTTGATTTTACCCTGAAAATGAATAAGTTTTGATACAATATGATAATTGTAAAATGTACTATATAAGACAAAAGTCTTGCATCAGATTTAGAGAGGATATAAATAGAGAGAGTTCAAGGACGCAGAAAGAGCCCCACTCATTCCCCCAAGTAGGCAGCGTATACACGTAGTAAGAGTAGCGCCAGATACCGATTGCAAATGCACGGGAAGTCGGGCATACATCCGACGAAAACATTTATAAGTTATCAGATATAAAGGTAAAATAATAATATGTAGCAGCCTGTAATCATATACAATTCAAAAATTTTAATGCACAGGGGTCTATCTGTAAGCATTAACGAGAAAAAGAAATATTTATAAATGCCGTGGGCTAGAGCCGCACTGTGCCCAACCTAAATGGCTGTCCCGAGTATACCCCACATACCACTATCATTCAGCCACTACCGCTGTTAGTTTTGTGTGGATCGCCGCTTGGAGTGCAAGCCACTTCGAACATTTTATTTAAATTCTTCCCGTCTCGAAAAAACGATCCTTTTCAGGACCATCATAATTTCATACAAAGAAATCGAAGCTTGATGCATCGGCAAAAGCGCGGAATGTATAGATTCATTTTCGCGCAACATCATAGTAAAAAGGCGTGTTTGCAAATTTTCTGTATTCTACATTTATTTCCGTGTAATTCGATTCATTCATTTTGCGTTATATGATTAAATAAATCCAAAAGAAATAACTCAGATTCATGTGGTACCGTTTATTAACAACTAACTCTCGATTCGACAAAGCAAAAGAAAAATATTTACGTTTTTTGTAACTACTTGAAGTCGCATATCCGGTGAAACTCGAACGTCTTATCAGGATATTAAAATAATACTTTGTAGCTTACGTAGAATGCTCCTTAACAAATAAGGATGTTTATTTTATAAAAATAAAAAATTTAAAATGCCTCAGTTTTACTATTTTTACAAGGGCACACTGGCCGATTGGCCTTTATTTATTCAGAATGACGTTAAACGAACTTACGGCAAACCATTAAGAATAATACTGAATGAGTGCAATGTATTTACACATAATACCACGTTTAGCGGGTGCTTAACATGATGTTTCCTTGCATCAGGCCCGGACTAAAGAATTTTTGGCTCTAAATTTTACTTTTTTTTTTTATTTTTAATGATGAAATCCGGTTTCGGCGAGTTTGTGCTTTATATGTCGTGTAGTTAACACCCCAGCAAAATTTACTTTTTTATTTGATACACCCTGTATAGTATAACTAAACTTCATTTATTTTTATTAAACTGAAAAATATCACGTCCCATTTGAAAAAGAGAAGTTTTTTACTTTAAGGATATCCATATTGGACTTGTGTTTCTGATCACCCCGTATAGGATATTGCGGTTACGGCTATTGCAGTCAATACCTATGACAGTGTACTTGCATCCACATCAGTAGAATATCTTTATGTCTAATAGCTTATGAGATATCTAATTTTATTGCAAGAAGTCAATTTTTTTACAAAATTGCAAATATCTTAAAAAAGATTAGCTTTAGTGATAGGAAACATTAATACAACATCAAGAACATGCAAATTTTTAACTAAAATCATATAAAAAACTTACATGTCATGTAGTAGGGGTGGCTATCTGTTATTACAGTCGCTTTTCACGCTTAATGTCTAAACTGTATTACACTGCTTTAAAGTAAAGTCCATTCTTCTGTTATTGTTCTCAGCAAACTTATTTATAACAGCTTCGTTGAAGTCGGGCAAATCTTGTATGAATTCCTTTTCGATAGATAACATTGCTAAGGCCGTCAGTCTTCCTTGATTCATAGAACTTCGCAAGAATGTCTTTATTCGCTTTAATGTTGAAAAACATCGTTCTGTTTCAGCTGTGGTCATTGGAGTAGTTATTAAAATTTGTAAGAGAGCAAAGGTGGCAGAAAAGACATCTTGAAGGTTATTATCTGTTATGAATTTCAACAGATGAATAGCACCACTTATGTTCCTAAAATCAGGTCTTCTATAGATTAATTCTAACTCGGTCTGCAAGCGAACTTTATCAAGAAATGGGTATGCCTCTATTGTAGCTTCTAAATGTTCGATAGGAAATTTTTCCTCCATTTGTGGAAATCTGTCTGCCGCAAACAGAATGGACGCGTTCAAATGTTTGGTAAATGAAAATCTTTCATTTACATGGGCGATTATAGTATCACAAACTTCTGTGGCTGCAACAGTTTTTGGAATAAATGAATTTTGATCTAGACGGCGTCTTTTACTCTGAACAGCATAATCTTCAGAAATTTCACTTTCAATTGTATCTATATCTTTTCTTTCTTTATAAATAGCTTTCTCGAAACTTGTTATGGCTGCCTGTATTTGTACCGGATCGGTTACTGCTTTTTGTAGTTGATCATACAAAATATCAGCATGCGGCAATATGCGATGAAAGACTGTTAGCCAAAATACAAACCTTGAATCCTGCAACATACGACAAATAGCAGTTGATTGATTAATGGTTACAGTTTGTCTTGAAGTGCCTTCTATCTTTTCCATACAGTCTATCAACGATTCACGATGTTCATACACCGTACTTACAATCCCACTTTTAAAATTCCATCGAGTGACAGAGGAATGAGGACCTCTTTCACCGACAATTTCATCTAAAATTGCTACTCTTTGCGGGAATCAGCAAAAAAATTCGCGATTTCACTTAAATTAGAAAAAAATACTCTCACTTCTTGATTCTGACTGGTCGCTTGAGATAAAATCAAGTTAAGTTGATGGGCGTAACAGTGAACATAGAACGCATATTTATAATCATCTTGAATAAGAGTTTGCACACTTGGATAACATCCACTCATTACACTTGCGCCATCATAACTTTGTGAAATTAATTTTTCCGGTTTATCTATCACTTGTATCAAAATAGTCCTTATGCATTCTGACAAATTGAACGCATCGTGATCAGAAGGATTAGTAAAACACCAAAATCTTTCAACTGGTGTGCCATCTGGTAGAATATACCTAAACACCACAGTCATCTGATACTCATTTGCTACATCTGTAGTTTCATCAGCTATAACGGCGACGTATTCAGCTTTCAAAATTTCTTCTTTAATACGATCTTGAGCAACCGCCAACATGCAATCCAACAGCTCATTTTGAATAACTTTTGAAGTATCTTTAAAAACGGCAGAATTTTCGAAATGATCTTTCAGTGCTATATCTAATTCCGAACTGAAATTTATTAAACCTCCAAAAATGCCGGGATTAGAGGAATCTTGCGTTTCATCGTGGCCTCGAAGTGCTAGCTCAAAAGCCCCGCAAAATTTTATGCAATCGATAATTTTCGAAAGGACATATCTATTTTTCCTTACTCGTTCATTTTGTTGTTGGATATTTCGTCTGTACGCACTGTCGAGTTGTTGTCGTATATCTACTCTTCCCAGCAGCTTCAACTCTAATTGAGCATTAATGTGAGCTTGGGCATTCTCATGTCTTTTTATTTTTTGGGCCAAATGACTCAGATCCGTCACTCCGGTTTTTGACCAAGATTGTTCTGCAGCGCCGTGACAAAATAACAAGCAGGGGAAGCAAAACAAACTGTTGCTAACACTGCACCCACAAATCCAATCATTTTTTTCGTACATGTCGTTCTTAAATTTCCTTATAAAGTCTCTAGATTTGCCTTTTGTAGTTTGCGTCAAATCAATTTCTGGTTTTGGTCTGCCCGCACTTTTAACTTGAATTTTTTGTTCATAACTAAGCGAATTAAAATTGTCTTTTAAAAATTGCACAGTAAAACTATTGGCATCCATAATACTTATTTATATATATTGTTCAGTGTTTACTTATAATACTACTTTGTTTGTTTTGTGTTTGTCGGCTGCACCAAAGCGCATTAGCAGCTGCTTTGCTTTCTCGGCTTCTTGCAGCTGGGCTGTTCCCAATTTATTTTCGTTTTTCTAAAAAAAAAAAAACAATTAAAGTTAAACATTTACGAATTTAAGGCTATGTTCTGTCCACCAACTTTGGTAACATGAACCAAATATTATACTACTATGCACATGGTCAAAGATGTGTAGGCAATGGACCAAGTGAACTATGTACTGGATATGGAAGCACTTGAGTATTGCAGCTGTGGGTAATTCAGAAATCTATTTCTATTGGCAAAATTCAAATTTCCCACTATTATAATTTTCACTAACTTAAAACATTCAAGACTGAATTACCAACGATTTTGTATTACAACACGATCTTGACCAATAACTATAAATAATCGCGGCAAATTTGAATTCTACCCTCTGGCATATAAATAAGTAGATGATCTGAGAATCGGATGCTATATAGGTGTTAGTTCTGCGGTTTATATTTATCCAAGTTATTTTACAGAATGAATGTATGTTTGGAGAGTTGTTCTTCTATGAATCCATCGATTATGCTTTATCGCTATTTAATTAACGTACTAAACAAAGATATACTATATTCGATGATTTTTATTGGTGATTTATAAAAATTCCAATTTTATGATTTATTATAAAAGGTCTGCATTTGCACTTGGTTGCATACCTATAAAATTTTCTAGCATTATGTCTCATTTCCAAAAGCAATCTGAGATCTCCTAAAAGCAGCGAACGAAAAAAATAATTAAAATCTTTCCTAGAAATAAATGCGGAAAATTTAAATTCTGATAATTCTCTCCTTTTTTCTGTTTTTTATCTTTTTTTTTTGTTACAAATATATAGTTTGACAGTTCTAACCATTATAAAATATGTACAATAATATAATGTCCAACAATTATATTTTCTGTATTGATTCTACAAACAACGAAACAGAAAAAGTTCAAGAGCGACAAAAGCTTATGATCTGATGCTAGCGTCTTTGATAAAAACATAATTGAGGAAGATACCTTAAAAGTGCGACCAGATAATAACAATGTTGCATATTTTTTTTTGTAAAGACCCTTTCCAGTAAAGCAAATTCAAATTTCGCGCAGTTATTTTTAGTAACTTCAACATTAAAGTATGAAGTTACCTACGATTTTGTATTACATTAATAGTTATTTGAATACCTTTAAGTAAAGTTACTAAATATAATTGCGGAAAATTTGAATTTTGTTTACTGGGCTGCGTTTGAAACTTGTACTGTAATGTTTTAAGTTATATTTTAAGCAAAATGATAAAAAAAAAATCTTGTTCGATTCGCCATCAACTACCCTATGAAAACAATAAACAGTAATTTTGGAAATAAACATGAGCTTGTGTTTTTCAAACATCATGGTATTTCTGAGAGTGAAATTAAAAAAAAAAATCTAGAGGTTTTATAGATACACTTTTTTAATGTTTTCTGATATTTTTGTTTCAATTTTTAGCAAGATAATATTCTTTCGCTGTTAACTGCAGATATATTGACGAGAATTAGAAAAAAAAAACAAAATTTATATAACAAGCACCAAAGATTATTTTAAATTAATTAAAACTAATCCACTAAAAGCAAAAATATTTTATCACCGCAAATAAATCAACAGCGGTAAATAAAATATAATATGTACTATGAAAAAGTGAATAGGCACTTGAAGATTTCTGACATGTTTTTTTAAATAAAATAGTTACGCAAAGTGGTCATTATAAGTGCGAAATAGAAGAATAAATTATTTGTTCTATTTAAATTGACCAACATTGATATTTTTAGTTTTATTTTATTTAATACCGCACCATTTTTTGAGCTCCATCCAGCGGAATGTAGCTGAACTATAATCTCACAAGTAATTACATCGTAAAACTATAGATGACGCTTTATTAATATGTATTTCTTCCTTATTTTTGCGTCAAATATATTATGCTTGGTTCGTTAAGACAGAAAGCATTAGTACTAACTTAGGACTAAATTTAGTCTTAGAAAGTAAAATTAAGGATTATACATAACTCTGTTCATACAACTTACAACACAAATACGAACTTGTGTGAACGAAAGTATGTATAATCCATCACTTAACTTTTTAAGACTAAATTTAATGCTAAGTTAATACTAAGCAAGTTAATACTAATACGTTCTGTCTGAATCAGCCATTAGTTGGTGGATTTATACCTCAATAAGTAGGGTTGCCATATTTTCAAAAGCAAAAATACGGACAGTGCACCATATCAATTAACATTTCCGTGAAATGTTCTTCAATATTCACTTGAGACATATTGTTTAATTATTAATATTATTATATAAAAATATAGATATATATCTCTTCAGACGTGATGCTACTGGAAATGCAATGTTAACGCACATCATACAAAAGTTTGAATGCTAAAATAACTATAAAATGACAAAAGTACGACTTGAGTACGACAAATTGGATACTAAGGTCTATTCACTGTAAGAATGCAGCATTACATTAGATAGGCGAAAAATTTACGACTTGCGATTGGCTAATAGACGAGGCGAATTCACACATACGAAAAATATTTTATGTAGCAAATGAAATTTAAGTTGGATAAAACAAAATATTTTCTGACATCTATGACATTTGTCAATCTTGGTGTTGGTTTCAGATCTGTATTTGCGTGTTTATTGCTTTTTTGTGTCGTTCGTGTGGTTAGTGTAATTTTTATAAGCAAATTGTTACAAAAATAGTTCTTCTTAGAGCTCTACTGAGTACTGTTGAATATTTGAAGGTATTGTTTTAATAACTATATAAAATGATAGTGATGACATAGTATATTTTACATCAATTTTAGTATGGCAGATGAAGAGGTATTTGATCTACCTGCAGGGTCATCAAAAAATCCTCAGGGAAAACATATTGGCAGTAAGCAAAGGATAATGGCTTATAATTTGTATCTGGAGCTTAAGCGGGACAGTTCTAAATCGGCAGCAATTAAATTGACTGCAAAGCAACTTGGGGTGGGTGAAAGAACAGTGTGGGATATTGTAAAAGAAAAAGGAGACCACAGGAGTTATCAGTTCACCCCCTAAAAAACGTCTTCGTCAAAGTGCATATGATTCCTTGGACGAAGCAGATAGGTCAGCAATTAGACGACACGTACATTCCTTTTTCTTGCAGAACGAATTACCTACGTGCACAAAACTATTGGGTGTAAATATAATATTATCCATTATCTTACATTTACTTCATCGCATTGTATCTTACAGGTTATTAATGCAGATGACACTTTGCCAATATTGAAAAGAACGACGCTCTGGAAAATTTTAAAAAAGTTAGGATTTAAGTGGATGAAGCGAAGTGGCAATAGTGTTTTAATAGAACGACAAGATATTGTATTATGGAGGCGTCAATATTTAAACAACATTCGGAAATTTCGTGTTAGAGGTAGAAAGATATATTTATTGGATGAAACTTGGGTTAATGCAAGTCATACAAAGCAAAAATATGGGCAGACACCACAGTACTCACTGCAAGACAGCATTTGTGGAAGGAGTTTCAACGGGACTGAAAAACCCTTCAGGAAAAGGAAACGTTTAATTGTTTTACATATTGGTAGCGAAGATGGTTTCCTTGAAAAACGTCTCCTTTTCTTCGAATCCAAGAAAACTGGAGATTATCACGAAGAAATGAACAGCCAAGTGGTCACGGAGTGGATGAGAAATGTGCTTCCTTTTCGGAACCTATATACCTTATATCACCTTATATTATGACTATAACATTCTAAATAAACTACTAAAAGCGTAGTGATCTCATGTTATCCTTTCCTATTATTACAAAATTTTGATAACCAAACTTTTTCGCTTATGACACTGACAATTTACAATTTGAATTTGCCGCTAATTTTTCATTCTTCGGTGTAATTTGGGCGCCGATCGCAGCGCTATCTACTGCATTCTTAAAGTGAATGGAGTATAGAAAAAAATACGGACGCCTTGCAGAAATACGTACAAACTACGGACAGTTTATAATCTACGGACAAGGCTTACAAAATACGGACTGTCCGTAGAAAATACGGACGTATGGCAACCCTATCAATAAATAATAGCGGTTGGATATTGGTTTACAATACAAGGTTGTGAGAACAATTAATTCGTTCAACAAAAATGGTAAATATCATATAAATTATACAACAACTTTCAACATTCTGCTTTAATGCACTACTTGCCTTATGTAAATGTAATTACAAATTAAATAGAATATTACTTCAAAATAAATCACTTTCCGAATGTAATATAAACAAAATTGCACTGTCTATTTATATTTCCCGCGCTTCCTGTAACGCAACCAAGTTTGTGATTTTATGTTCACGAGTTTAAACGTACGTAATTTAATAAATTAAAATAGTTAGGCACCCTTGGTTGCATTATAAAACAGTCACCAACAAACAATATTAGTTCTTATGGTACTTACGGCCTGTAAACGATGAGTCACAAAACATATATAATATACTTTATGCGTAAAACACGATATCTACACGTTGATGATCGATTTATTAACTTGAGCAGAAAAAGCAACGAATCCGAGTACATGAGCACACTCAATATGTGCACAGTTCATATGGAATCTACCGTATCCCTCCCAACCACCTGCCTACGTCCGTTACGCGGCTAGACATCGATAAAATCAACGTAGTCCCGTCCACAGTCAGTAAGTATGGATGTTGAACTTCGTCGAAATTCTGTGCGCTTGGAAAATAGTTCGGTATCCAGTCACCGACAGCGTTCTTTTGCTGCGTTAATTTGAAAATGTAATTATTGGTCTTGAAATTATTTATTATTAATAGATGATTTATGGCCAAACAAAAACCTGCTACATAAGGCTCATTCTTTTATCCATCGATATCTAATTAATATATAAACAGAAAAACACAGTAATCAATATACCTTTCTATGAATAAAAAAATATGCCTTAAACTTAAAAGAAGACAGTCATAAAGATTCTTATTTTTAATGCTAAAACATACGGAAAATGTGTATATAAAATCCCTACGAATATTAATTACTACGTGCAATAATATCCTACAGAATTATACAGGATATTCCACGTAGCTGGTTCATTAAAAGTTTATGATGTTCTATTATTTACTTATACATATTTGAGATTTTGGCACCAGTATCTCTTCGATTGGAACTATAAATGTAAAATACCTTAACCAAAATATCACTTCCGGTTGACCGGAAATGGATGTCAACTTTCTTATTTTAAATAGAATGATATAATTTTTTATTCATTTTTGGATTCTACAACTATAAATACCTTAGTTTTCATTAGCTATTCCTATAGCTACATGTTGCCGTTTTTGAGTTATTTAAGTTTTTCTTTTTTTTTAATCATAATCATTGCATCATTGAGAAATTAATATCTTGGTTACTAGTGCAAGTAGAGACTCCAAATTTGCTACGTTATGAATGTAGATATTACTCTAAGAAACGGTAAGCACACTGTACATTCTAACATACAGGGTGTTCAAAACTGAGGAACAAAGTGACATATTTTCAAATGCAGAAAGCTCAATGTTTTTAAATAGAACACCCTGTATTTTAATTCGGAATTAGGAAGTAAATATCATCCCCTATCACTTTATATCAGCATTCCCTATATCTATCTTTAATAGATTTTGAGATATGAACGACTTTTTGTTAAACATACTAAGTAGCCCTATCTTTGCGTGTTTGTAGCTGGCTCTGAATGGGATTAATGTCAAATTCATTGACTAACCAAAAGTGTTTATGTATATCATTGTAATTACACTTTCGTACAACGCAATATTAATAGAAATGACTATTCGAACAGACATTCTTGTATGGTTATTCAAAAATAATACATGAATTTGACGTGAATCCATTTCAGAGCCAGCTACAAACATAAATATAGGGCTACTTAGTCTGTTTAACAAAAAGTCGCTCATATCTCAAAATCTATTAAAGATAGGTATAAGGAATGCTTATATAAACTAATAGGGCATGATATTTGCTTCCTAATTCCGAATTAAAATACAGGATGTTCTATTTAAAAAAATTGAGTTTTCTGCATTTGAAAATATGTCACTTTGTTCCTCAGTTTTGAACACCCTGTATGTTAGAATGCAAAGTGTGCTTACCGTTCTTAGAGTTATATCTACATTCATAACATAGCAAATTTGGAGTCTCTACTTGCAGTATTAACCGAGATATTAATTCTCATGATGCAATGATTATGACTAAAAAAAAGAAAAGAAAAACTTAATAACTCAAAAACGGCAACATGTAGCTATAGGAATAGCTAATGAAAACTGACGTATTTATAGTTGTAGAATCCAAAAATGAATAAAAAATTATATCCTTCTATTTAAAATAACAAAGTTGACATCCATTTCCGGTCAACCGGAAGTGATATTTTGGTTAAGGTATTTTGCATTTATAGTTCCAATCGAACAGATACTGGTGTCAAAATCTCAAATATAAGTAAATAATAGAACATCATAACTTTAATGAACCAGTTACGTGGAATACCCTGTATACACATTTCGGAGATGTTTCAACATTAAAAACAAAAATTATCGTCTCCTTCGAAGCAGACATGTTCTTGTTTAGCAATAAATTATCCACTTTTAACTCGAATATTCACGGTGATCCGTCGATATAAATTTAATAACATGAATGTGATATTCTATTACAACAAAAAATCAAAGTTCTTTTTAGCGTTGCCGACTTATTTTTAGTGCATTCTAGAAAATTAATGCGGTGTAACGGAGTTAGCACGTAATTGCGCAGCCATTTTGGTCGGCCTAATAGATAAGGACAAGGAGTACAGCTGTTGTAGGGACTGCCAACTTAATACGCTACGTAAACGTTTAGAAAATAAAAATACTAACTCTCCGATTGTAGCGCTCCTCTTGTCTGGAGGTGGAACTGAAGGTTTGCAACTCGACTAAGTGCTTTATTTTTCAATGCAAAATCGAACTAGTTTACATGGCATGGTTTCGCCTACGCGGTGCACTTGCTCCGTCGTCCGTCGCCTGCTCGCGATCGATGTATGTATGTATAGAAAGGAACGTCGCGTGGTTTACTGTTGTTTTGTACAACAGTTTAATATAATCGCATCGTATAAACGTTTAACTACTTTGTCTTGTTACGTTGCGGTATGCGAACGTGCGGACGCATTATACTGTTTTACTCGCGGTAACCTGGTAAAAAAACGGTAAACACATGAATGATGTATTGATGGGGTCGCGATAGTAATATTGAGAATAAAAGGCTCGAAGAATTGTAACGGTAACGCTTTATTATTAATAAATTAAATAAAATTAGGCAGCAAAAAAGAGAAAGAAAAAAAAACTTTAATGTTGATACGTGGTTTGAGAACCAGATCGCAATGATTTAGTTAAAATTAAATAGGTAGTACACGGTATATAGTGGTGATTAAAATAGAACAAAGAGTTACTGGCAATTACCAGTTCTGCGTTATGTACAAAGCACGAGGTGGGTGATCAGTAAAGAAAAATAGAAAAGGAAACAAAACAATGAATAAAGAAAGTGGTAAATTATAAATAAAGTAAGTAAAAAAAAAAATACTTAGCGGTAGCTTGAAGGCAAGGGGCTTCGAAGCTAGTTGCGTATGTGCTGGATGGGCAGCACGTGGTTTTTGTGTTTGTAAAATATATATATTCAGAAATTTATTCCGTTAATTTAAAATAATATTTACATAAATGCAATACTGATATCGTAAAATTAACTTAAATGTAATTATTATCAACCATAAACTCCGCTAAAAATCCTCAAACGTCTAAGGTATTCTTCTTCGTTAGAGTACGTGGCGAATATCTGGATATCCGTAGAATCGTCCGATTCAAAATCGTGGTCTTCCATATTGGGTGCGTCTTCCTTCTTCGCCAGCATAAACTTGAAGAGGACAAAGCCGAAGGCGAAACCATACTTGCAATACTTTTTCCACTCGTTGTGGAACACCGATTTCGGGTAAAGAAGATTAGGGGTCGCTGCCATATTGCTTGATCTGATCGGATAGTTTTTGTAGTATATATCCAGGTAATAATGGTGCCTTTTCAGGGCCTCTGGAGAAGCAACGCTGAAGAAGAAATAGGATAGATCGTAGACGGTAGAGGTTGGACGAAGCATTTGCCAATCGATCAGTTTTACGTCTATGGGGTGTGTGTTGGTTTCATCCTAAACAGAAAAGACGTTAATAAAATGTGGAAATAAAATAGAATGTACATATCTCTACGTTTTGCTTAAATAATTATTTTGCAGTGGGAATAAAATGTTGCTGCATCATTCCGATGATTGAATAACTAAATGAATTTCTACAATATCTGATGTGATTGCTATCGATACAGGTATTAAAAAATTAATAAATAAGTGTTGAAAATATTGAGTAAGTAATCACAGTTGATTAACTTTATCACAGAGAAAAAAATAATTATATTATAAATAGTTTAGGATTGTAATAGTGACTTGTTAAATTACTATCTCATTCCTTCAAGTACCTACATATTTAATGTCTAGTTGTTTGTCTATGATTATTTGACTTTCAAAATGTTTTTATTAACACTTTTTGTATAGGTATGTTTCAAGGTTTTTTTTTTTTATAGTAATGCGATTACGTAAGGAAACAAATGTTAGAAGGCCGACCAATTTCTAAAATAATAAGTACAATTGCCATAATGTAATTACTAAATCTTGTATAAACGGATATCCCCTGCTATGGCAACCGCAAGTTTATGGAAATGTACATATGTTCACACTAACAATAAGTAGTATAACTTCATTGTATCACACTGAGATTCATTCATTATTCATTGAATATCTTTGAGCGAAACAGCATGTAATTGTGTTACGTTTTTAAATACTGTGCGTACATACAATGAGTATAGCGAACAAAATTTCTTTATGGATTAAGCCATATCCTGAACTGGTAAAGGATGGCGACAAAATATTTTGTCGAGCCTGCAGTAAACTGGTAAGTTTAATTTTACTAAAGCTTTACAATTGTTTTTAAATTCTTTAACTTTTGATATAAAACGACAATTGTTGTTGCAGGTGTCTTCTGAGAGAAAATACCTGATCAACACGCTAAAACTCCATCATATATTGGAAAATGTGAAAAACTAAAGCGATCCGCATGTGTGCAGCAATCTATACGTCAATGTGTAGCATCAACTTCACGAAACTCAGAACAAGAAGAATATAATACGGATCTGTGTAACGCATTAATTTCGTCTACCATACCATTAGCAAGATTAAACAATGTTAATTTGAAATCATTTCTGCAAAAATATTGCAAACATAATATACCTGACGAAAGTACCTTACGAAAAAATTATGTCACATCTTGTTACCAGCAAACAATAGCAGAAATTCAACAATTGGTAGGGAATAATTTTATTTATATCATGGTAGATGAAAGCACGGATAAGTGCGGTTGTTATATTGCCCATTTGTTAATAGGAATTCTTCATGAAGATATTGTAGGTAAATCATATTTAATTTGTTGTTAAGAACTTCAAAAAACAAATAATGCGACAAATGCCCAATTCGTTCAAGAAAGTTTATCAAATTTCTTTTTACCTGGAAGTATACCTTGTGAAAAATTTTACTAATGTTGTCCGACGCTGCACCATACATGATAAAAGCCGCGCAAAATTTAATTTTTTTTTTATAGTAACATTATTCATACCACTTGTTTAGCTCATGGGTTCAATCGTGTAGCCGAAGACATTAGGAATCAATTCCTTTGATTAATGATTTAATTAGCAATGTCAAAAAAGTATTTTTAAAAGCACTTTACGATTCCAATTTTATAAGGAGCGACTTCCGGTGTTAAGTTGCCTCCTGAACCGATTATTACGAGATGGGGTGTATGTTAGAGGCTGCAATTTTTTCGCCGATAATTTTGAAGGAATAAAAAATGTAATTATTGAAATTACTGCTGACTGCATTGCTCTAGAAAACTGTAAAAAGATAGTAACATCAACAGAATTGCTACAAAACCTTTTGTATATTAAGTCAAATTATAGCTTTGTTTCAAGTTGCATTCGTAAACTAGAAACGCAAGGGATGTCGCTCTCGGAATCAGTCGAAATAGTAGACGAATTTGCTATGCTATGTAAAAAGGTTAAGGATACAATAGGTAATTCTATATATGATAAATTTAAAAAAGTGATAAATAAAAATGCGGGGTATTTGAAATTGAAGAGTGTTAAGAAAATTTTGGAAGGTGAAACAGTAAACGATTTCGACTTTAATTTTAGTTTAGAATGTATTACAAAGTTAAAAAATGCACTAATTACATCTGTGGATGTTGAAAGAAGCTTTTCTATTTCGAAACATATGTATTCTGATAGAAGACAAAACTGGCTTTTACACAATTTTGAAAAACATTTAATTATAAATTGTTTTAGAAATATGTTGTGAAAAAATTTTGCGCAATAAAGTTAATGTTTAAATTTCTGCTCTTATTTATTTCATGTAA
Source organism: Protaetia brevitarsis (assembly GCA_004143645.1). Classification (NCBI taxonomy): domain Eukaryota; kingdom Metazoa; phylum Arthropoda; class Insecta; order Coleoptera; family Scarabaeidae; genus Protaetia; species Protaetia brevitarsis. The sequence goes on along the minus strand of RXPK01003005.1, from coordinate 25,350 downwards.
AATTTTTGCATGTTGTCGCAATTTTTCTGCATATATGTCCCAGGTTTATGCATATTTTCTCAAAAATCGATGCATATATATGCGCATATATTCCAGTTTTTCTTTGTATATAATCCGGGCTCTAATTATATAGGTATATGTATATATGTTGGCTGGCACATCAAATATTAGCAATTTTAATTTATTTTTTGTTATATCGTGCTTTATTTGTGTTTCAGCTCAAATGTTAGTGTTTGCATTTTTATCCCGTTGTTTTCGATATTGACGTTTTTTTTTTTTTTAAACCTGATAATGGCAATTGCTCTCAGCCGAAACATGTTGTTTTTAAAAATATCACAAATACATATTTATGAATGTTAAGACGAATCATTTTTACCTCCAATCACCAATCCCATTCCATAAATTTCAATGTACAACATATAATACTTTCTAAAAGATTTTAAGCTTAAAATAAGTTGTTTTCTAAGCGTATTTTAAATTCGATAACAATTTTGTGCATTTTTTTTATCATTACCTCATACAAGAACATCATGTTATTACACCAGCAATCCCCTTGCGTGAAAACTGAGTGTTCATCGTCCTTCCTTACCGCCCCCAATATCGACTCCAACAATTCATCAACGTCACACTTTTCCTTAAGACGTATATCTTCTTCCCGGTCGAACTTTTGTAAGGCTTCAACGATCATATTCCTGAACATTCTTTGCGATGGAGCGTCCTTCTTTTGAGCTTTCATAAAATCACCGTCCCACTCGTCTAAGAGTCGGTTATAAGTTTCTTTATCCTGGTCCTTCATGGCGAAGGATACAGCGTGGAATTTGGCGAAAGTTTTCATGACTAGCGCGATGTGGGATTCGTCCATGAATTTGGTGCGTTCGTGCAGGCGAAAACCTTTATCCTTGAGGTTCTCCAAAACTATGACGAATTTCGAGGAAGTTCCATAGCATCTTGGCACGTTATCGAAGCCTCCTTTACTTCCGTTGTCTTGTGAGAATTTTTGAAAGGTCGGGCATACCTTCTCGTAGAAATAGGTCTCGTTTCCATAGAATTTATCCAATGGTAAATTTTCCGTTGGTGTCATGAGCAAGGAATATTTCGCGAACAATCGGAACGTACCAGTGTCCAAAGGAATTGCTATAGCCACGTGCTTGGAAGCGTATCCATCTCCAACTTCGGTTCCAGGATGGTATTTCACTTCCCCTCTAACTTTCCAACAATTTTTGGATATTATTTCACCACTAAGTTTCGCACATCTTCACTAACATTGATTTCAGCCATTCTTCACTAATAAAGTCTGTAGCTTCCTATTTGAAGCCGCTCGAGCGACAAATAATGACACAGCACTAATTTTAGTGTAACAGACTCACTTTCGTTCTATCCGCGACTATATATTTTAAACGAGTGATACAGCCGCTGCGTTAGCGACAGATATGCCATCCTGCGCGCACGGAAATGATTTTTGACTAGTTCAAGGTTACTAACGCGATACGCGGAGAAATAAATGAACATGGAAAGGCTTGCGCGCGCATGCCTTACTCGGATAGTACGAGTGTTGAATGAAGTTGTTAACTTCCTCAGTTGTATCGTATTTTCAGTTCTTGCGACAAGTAGTTCAAGGTGATCGCGTTATGAAAAATGTAGAAATTTTTTGTATATAAAGGTTATCACACATTAGCCCGTCACAGCACAGCATGGTGCGTCTCGTCAAAAAAGCGGATAGAATTAAAACAATACAAATTAAAGAACAAGCGCCCGCTGTTCCAGTACAGCACGGCCCAGCGTAATGCATTGTGCCATTGCTATTAGTTTATATACACATTGATATACTTCATTTACCATAACAGACGAGGTACGTCAGTACTTGCAAATTCGGGCCATGCAATACCATATTATTAAAATAACCAACTAACATATAACTTATTCATGTTCAATTAAAGATAGTTATGTTGGTGCCTACTGCTTTTTAAATTGCATGGTTGTCACATCTTCCCAATGTATTCCCACCAATTTAGTTATAGCTGTCAACTGTCAAAGGGTTATATTCTGCATTTGCAGTAAAGTGTGGGAATTTGCGTTTATACTTGGTATATATTTATTTAAAATAAGTAGTTATTACAACTAAACCATATCGAAACCATTGTGTAAACAATCGAAGGAGTTAATAGTTTCATTAATCGTGGATTTCGACGCAGAACGCGGGAACAACGGGCCATTATTCCCGTTAACTTTCGTGCGAAGAGTATAAAATCCATATATTTTTAATGTCATATTCTTTACAGTATTTCGTTTTTAGAGAATAACGAGTGTTCTAAACATTCATGTTGCAAACATAAGCAAAATTTCATCCATGAGTAAACAAGGAATTACATCCACTGACCCAAAACGAAAATGCATACGAAATAAATGTTGTAAAAATTGATTATTCTACTCATTGTCAATGTGCTATTGCAAACACAATTTATGACATGTACGAAAACAGTGAGTATATACAAATATTGCTTACAGAAGTGGTTCTTTCACATACATTTTTCAGACTAACATAACATTAAACATTTTGAACAGTGCTCTTAAAGAAAAAGACATTTCTATGGTTGAAACACATTGTTGTGGTGGATATTATTTGTTCTCAAAGAAAAGGAAGTTTGTTACGAAGCGATGGATGAAATATGGCAGATCGGAGGATGCATACAATTGTATAAAGCGGATTGAATTAAATTAGTTTGGAAATTTGACGTACTTGGTGTACAACATATTGGAAACGAAATTCAGAAGTAGTAAATCAGAGAGACTGGTTTGGATAGAGAAGAAACTTGCATACTAATCGTTACTGTGAATACTTTAAGCGATAATGGTCCCGATTAAATTTATTGTACTCACTTGTGCTTTTTTGTTATTTTTTTTCCACTGCTATCATGATTAACATACTTTAAATCCTGATTTTCAAAAAGAATCATCACTAATATTAACGGCAAATGTTATTTTTAAGAGTTTGTTTATTCACCTGTCAAAAGTGTTTGACAATTAAATAACCTAACGGTTTGTTTACGTTTTAACGAACAGAAAATTTGCAACACGGTCGTGACGTCATAGCAAACTGACTCACGTAGTACCTCGTCTGTTACAATAAATGAATCATAACCTTGTGTATACTCGAAGATGTAAGGTGTCTAATGCTTTTACTGATGTACAGAAAAATTCAAAACTCATGTCTCCTTAAAGTATTATTTCTTTGTATTTTTATAAATATAATGTTTCTCTGTGTTTACTTAGAAAGTAGTTCTTGTTTCATTAAGCGCTCAAGTTTTCGTAGAGTGCTACTTCAAATATGTTTATATTTAAAATAAATGTATTATTGACTCATGAAGATATTTTAGGGAGACGTAAATTTTGTATTTCAGTGTACAAAGTTTGCCTAATGTTTCTTGTCCTTTTTCTTTCCTTTTCTGCTTTTCCAATCCAAGCCTCTCACCTCCACGCACTAACACATCACGTTGTTCCAATTCTTACATGATCTCCCTCCTATTCTCTTCCGTTGCAGTTTTGTTTGCCTCTGGTTTTCCATTCGAATTATTGTTGTTTTACCTCACAGCACCGTACATTCAACATAACCTAAGACACATTTTCTATGTGACTGTTCTTAAAAGTAACGTTGATATATCATACTGATTTGGCAGGAATTAGAATCTTTTTTTTCCAACTAATTTATTAGTAATATCCTTGACAGCGTTTCATTACAATTTCTTTCGAACATATTTCGAGTTTTTCTTAGTTTTGAAATTTCATTTATTTGCCGTCCTTGGGTAATTGTAATTTAAGTCTGTAGATGGCGCTCGTTTGCAATGTATATTGGTATTATATTTTTAATTTAATTTCTTTTTTGGATATTTTTGCAGTGAAATGATGGGTATTTATAAGTAATAAAGTGAAATTGAATTTTTTCCTTTAGTATTTGACTTGGAAAAGCTCGTATTCACTTGTTTATTAAATGTTTATAAAGATTTTGCGTACATTTCTGCATATCTTGCCTTGATAACTTTCAGTTTACCTTACATTACACTTTCTTTCATTTGTTTCAAAGGAACAACGCTAACTCTGCTTTGTCTTGGTATCCAAGACTACTATTGAGTTTATTTATCGGAGAAATCTTATTGGTTAAAAGATAATTTGAAATTAATAGTATATAGTCAAGAGTTATGCAAATTATTTTTGAAAAGTTTCGTTATTTTGTGACGATAATACATAATTGACATTTTGAATATATAGTCTTCATATATTTTGGAACTCCTATGTTATATTTATGAAATTGAAATAAAGCACGTTACAATTCAGATGTTTACGTTTATTTTTATGCTTCGGTGTTAACTACACGACATATATAAAGCATAAATCCACCGAAACCGGATTTCATCATTAAAAAATAAAAAAAAAAATTTAGAGCCAAAAATTCTTTAGTCCGGGTCTGATGCAAAGAAATGTCATGTTAAGCACCCGCTAAACCTGGTACTATGTATAAATACATTGCACTCATTTAGTATTATTCTTAATGGTATGCCGTAAATTCATTTAAGGTCATTCTGAATAAATAAAGTCCAATCGGCCAGTGTGCCCTTGTAAAAATAGCAAAACTGAGGCATTTTAAATTTCTTCTTTTTATAAAATAAACATTCCTTTTTTGTTAAGAGCATTCTACGTAAGTCTACAAAGTATTATTTTTAATATCCTGATAAGACGTTCGAGTTTCACCGGATATGCGACTTCAGTGGTTATAAAAAACGTAAATATTTTTCTTTTGCTTTGTCGAATCGAGAGTTAGTTGTTAATAAACGGTACCACATGAATCTGAGTTATTTCTTTTGGATTTATTTAATCAAATAACGCAAAATGAATTGAATCGAATTACACAGAAATGAATGTAGATACAGAAAATTTGCAAACACGCCTTTTTACTATGATATCGCGCGAAAATGAATCTATACATTCCCGCGCTTTTGCCGATGCATCAAGCTTCGATTTTCTTTATATGAAATCATGATGGTCCTGAAAAGATCGTTTTTTCGAGACGGGAAGAATTTAAATAAAATGTTCGAAGTGGCTTGCACTCCAAGCGGCGATCCACACAAAACTAACAGCGGTAATGGTTGAATGATAGTGGTATGTGGTTGTATGCTCGGGACAGCATTTAGGTTGGGCACAAGTGCGGCTCTAGTCCACGCCATTTCCAAAATATTTTTTTTCTCGTTAATGCTTACAGATAGACCCCCGGTGCATTAAGACTTTTTGATCGTATATGATTACAGCTGCTACATATTATTATATTTACCTCTATATCTGATACATCCTGTATATTTGGATAATTTTTCGTTTTCAGTGTAGTGTGTAAGAGTTTTTATGTGGACTGTGCAGGGCATGGATCTTCTACTATTTAACTAAGGATTAAAAAGTCAACAAAAACATACAGGGTGTCGTATAATCTAGGGTTGATTTGTCATAACTTCTTAGTACTAAAAGTATTTTCTTTTTCAAACGGAACGCCCTGTATATTCTTACACTATGTGATGTGGAATTGAATCCTTTATCGAAAAGCTATAGGTATCTTTATATCTATCTCTATCGATTCTTTTAGGATTAATCACTCACATTATCACACATACAGAATTTGTGAAAAATTTTCCTTTCATTTACCTTGTTGCATATGACTTCTCTTCGATTGGAAACAATTTTAATCCTCATATAAACTCCTATCATTGTAGCCTATTGTAATATTATTGTTTTATCATTACCTATGGATGCATTTTATGTTTTGACAGAATGCTCTGTATTGATGAATATGATATGCCTATCTGCTATCAGCAGCACATGTAGCTGTGAGAGTGACTGTAAAACAAAGCCAATACCATTATCGCAAAGTTCTTATCTCGTGTTATAGGTTTTGGCATTTGTTCATTATACTCAATTGTCCAGTAAGTAAATGATTTTCTTAAATTTTTCGGAAATGTGTTCTGTTAACGCCAAGTGAAGATATCGTCCATTAAATACTCTAGAACTTCCGTTTATAATTTAATTTTCTTCTGGGATAAAAAATTATAAGATAAATTTAATTTTAATAATAAAAGCCCGACAACAAAGACCTAGATAAGTTGACAGATCACTTGATTGTAGATTGATATTAGACAATTGATTGAAAGCTCTAATCAGCTGTGCTACTCAATCGATTTTATTATCTATCTAATCTAACTATTCAGACCAGAGAGTTACGCCCGAAGATGGCCTAGGCAATAGGCAAACTAGGACGCATTAGAAATGAGCCAGTCTGTTTCTTCAGCCTAAACAACTGAGAAAAGTGCTCTAATTTAGAGGTCGTTTGGGCTACAGGAAATTACATTATTAACCAATATTTTGCACAAGCGAATCCTCTCAATGTTGGGGTAAAATAATTTAAACTTAAAATTAACAAAGGAGATTATGAATTTAAAGACATTTCTCAATACAATGTTTTATATTACCTTATACAGGAACATCATATTATTGCACCAACAATCCCCTTGGGTAAACACCGAGTATTTATCGTCAATTTTAACCTGCTCCCTAATGAAATCAAATAAGTCATCAACGTCACACTTTTCCCTGAGGCGTTTATCTTCTTCCCGATCGAATTTATGCACGCCTTCAGCAATCATATTTCTTAGCATCTTTTGAACAGGGGCGTCCTTCCTTTGTGCGCCCATAAAATCACCATCCCACTCATCTACCAGTCGCTTGTACATTTTCTCGTCTTGGTCTTTCATGGCGAAAGAAATTGCGTGAAATTTCGCGAAGGTTCTCATGACCAAGACGATGTGGGATTCGTCCATGGGTTTTGTACGTTCGTACAGGCGAAAACCTTTGTCTTTGAGGTTCTCTAGAACTATCGTGAACATCGGGGACGTTCCATAGCATTTTGGCACGTTATTGAAAGCTCCATTAGCTCCCTTGTCTTGTGAGAATTTTTTAAAGGCCGGGCAAATCTTCTCGTAGAAATAAATCTCGTTCCCATAGAATTTATCCATTGGTAAATTGTCCGATGCTGAAAATAAAGAATATTTCGCGAACAATCGCATTGTACCAGTCTGCAAAGCGAGCTCTATAGCTAAGTGTTTGGAGGCGTATCCGTCTCCAACTTCCGTTGCGGGATGGTATTTCACTTCCCCTATAATTTCCCAATTATTTCTTTTTATTATTTCTTCCACTAATTTTCGCACGTCTTCACTAACGTTAACGGCACTCATTTTACACTAAAGGATATTAATCGTTTTGCGGACGTTCGTTTCAAGCTACTACTCTATGTACAATGCTAATTTTAGCGACTGCCCATTCAGTTATGTTATTCAGTGTGCATTGACGATTCTGAATGAGTAGAACGATTGCAGCGATAACAAGGATACGATCTCGTACTCATAAAACTAATTTTCCGCTCGTTTGAAGGTCATTGCAACGACACGTGTGGAAAAAATTGGAAAGCTTGCTCTTCAGCAGAGCACATGTGTGCCTCGAGTGTTGCCTAGGCTAGATTATATAAATAATAGCTTAATGTAAATGTTGGAGTATGCAATCAAAACATTTATTAGCACAATATTTATGACATAATGAATTTATTTTCTAAAAGAAAGAATTGTAGGCTGACATAAAACTAGATATATTTCTTTTATTACCTATTGTTCCTACGACAATGTACACTTCTCACAGGAAAAATCGGGACATCAGCAATCGTGAATTTTTAAAATTTCTTGGGTGTAAATGCAGCTTTCAGAGGATATATGCACTTATTAAAGCCATAAATCACTTTTTTGTGTGTATTATTGCGATCAAAGGTAAAGGCTAAAAATTTAAACGGAAATATAAATATATATAGAGAAAAAGGTTTATACATTAAATAAACACATTTCGGTGGCGGTGTTTCCTTAGAAATACCGAATACGGAAATATTAATGCAAAAAAATACATAACAACTAAAAGGCCTCTTGAGTAGACGGTACCATTTAGAAATACGCATATATGTATTTAACTTGTTTGATGTTATGTAGAGATATTTTTTTTTTAAGAAAACATATGGCGATGGGATTTTAAAATTATATTACCTATTACTATGATATTAGTTACTTAATTTGATTTATGCCGGAAAGTATTACTTTAGCAATAGACAATACGTCAATCAGCCTCCTGAGTTTTTGAACAATGTGATTTTTACATTGATTAATTACACTATTATTGATGTATTCATTATTGTTGTTGTTTAGTATTCTTAAATATTGTATTACTACAAAATATTTTTCTACGTATTAAAAAATTACCGAAAACAGTTTAAGATTATTTACAACATTTTTAAAGCAATTAATTTCGTAAAGAAATTATTTATTTTATTAACCCTCCGTTTATCGTATTTTCAAGAAATATATCTTAACTATCGCCTGTGTAATCCAATGTCGTTCTATTTTATTGAAATATAGCCAACACTTTTGGTCTGTAACACAGCTTCGGGCAGTAGCAACGAAAAAGTATTAAATGTATCAAATTCAACAATAAATATTTTTGCACTAACTGAGATTGGCGAACAATATGCTTTCTTACAATGTTTGTTATGTATTATAAATCCAATTTAATATTTAAATAATTGTTAATAAACCTGTACTACATAAAGACAGTGTTGGCCATATTTCAAGAAAATAGATCAACGACGTCAGATTACACAGGCGATAGCTAAGATATACATATTTCCTGAAAATACAATAAACGGAGGGTTCATAAAATAAATAATTCCTTTGCGAACTTAATTGCTTTATTTAAGAATTTTATAAATAATCTTAAACATGGTTTTGGTAATTTTTTATAGATAGAAGAAAACTTTATAGTAATACAACATTTAAGAATATTAAACAACAATAGTAATTAATACATCAATAATAGTGTAGTCAATAAATCTGTCAAAATCACATTATCCCAAAACTGAGGAGGTTGACTGACATATTGTCTATTGCTAAGTTAATATCGCGAGCATAAATCGAAGTAAGTAACTAATATCAAAGCAGCACTAACAAGTAACATAATATTAAATAATAAAATCCCATCACCACACATTTTCTTAAAAAAGAATGATCTCTACATAACATCAAACAAGTTAAATACACATATATTTCTAAATGAAGCCGTCTATTCAGGTGTTCTTTTCTTTTTGTTGTTAGGTATTTTTTTTTCATTGGTATTTCTAAAGGAAACGCCGCCACCGAAACTCTGATTTGTTTATGCTATACATAAACCTTTTTCTCTCTATATATTTTATTTTCTGTTTAAATTTCTAGTCGTTACTTTGATCGCAGTAATACATAATTAAGTGATTTATGGCTATGATAAGTGAATACGTCCTCCGAAAGTTGCATTTACAATCAAGAAATTTTAAAATTCTGAATTGCTGGTGTCCCGATTTTTCCTGTGTGAAGTGTACAGTATGTGCAGCTTTTGCATAGTATACACTGGGGAGCAAACAATTGAGGTCACATTGAAATCATAATTTATTTTTGGAAAATTTGTAAATTATAAACGATTGCACTGTATTTTGTTGACAAAATTAAAGAGTTAGTGTTGAATCTCTGGGCAAATTTTTTGATTTCATGATTTATTTTGAAGAAGCAACGAATTTGCTTTTTAAACGAAGTCAATTTTTTTATTCTCGGAACTAAAATGGAACAAAGAAAAATTATAAAACTTATACCTAATAACGTGTATGTCCTCTTCTTGCGTTCTGAATTTTGGATTGTTAGTTGAGAAGGATGGCTAGTCATGCTATGCTCGCCCATGGTGATCATAAGGGGCATAACATGATATTCTAGAACGTTCCTTATGTAGAGTCACCGACATTAATATTTAGCACCATCAAAGCGTCGAGTGATACAATTGAAAGGTATCTTTGGAATTTACACAACATTCCCAATACCTAAGGTTGATAGCTTTCGAAATAAAAACTTTATACCGAATTGAAACATTATATCTTACTGTCTGTCTACCTGTTTAAACCGTTGTCTACCTGTCTGAGTAGATACTGGTAAGGATAAAATAGGGTTATGTCCCAAAACTCTTATAATTTTCCTACTTTTACGGTATTTACATAATAGCCACTACTAATATAGATAATAATATTATTATATACCTCCAGAGCTGTAGCACTACTAGGAATAGATTGTTACTTTGCAGCTTTAGAATAAGTCATTCATAGATCAGGTTTCATTAAGATAATTTTGAAATAATTAAAAGAATAGAAAAGTTACTTAATGAAGAAGTTGCTGACTTAAGATTGAAATTTCTTATTCCTTGCTCGAATTAAAAAAAAAAAATCAGAAATCGTACGTAAGAATTTAGTTGAGGCAAAGTAAAGATTTCTTCAACCAAAATTGAAAGATCATGATAGTTGAATACATCCATTTTAGGGATTGTATGAGCTGAAGTTTTAAAAATTTCTGTTTTTGATGACAATATTTTCTTTACAAATACTTGTTTCTAATAAAATATCTCGCTACATATTTCATCCGTCTCAAGTACTCATCTTCCTTCTTCATTTTGGGAATGAACTGCTCAACACTTTGCAGCTCCTTACCGCCTTTCATGCCATCGAAATTCGGCGTCTCATCAGCTCCATCTGACAGCATCATCTTGATCAAAATGACGGCCGCGCCAAAACCGAACGCCCCAAACCGTTTCCATTCCTCGAGGAAGGTTTTATGTGGATATAGAAGATTCGGGTCACTCCCCAATTCAATTATACTTTTCGATAATTGGTCGTGGTAAATTTTCAAATAATATTCACAGTTTTGTAAAGATTCTTCTGATATCACAGAGAAAAATAGGTTCATGAGGTCGCATACCGGTGATCCTCTCCTTACCAATTGCCAATCGATCAGCATCAAGTCCAATGGTTTAGATTCTGATTGATCCTGAAAAAGCAGATGGGTGAGAAAGCGTCTTGGTATTGTGGCAATGATTTTAAAATTAAGTTGATGGTAGGAACCAGTTTTATGAAGTTAGGTGGTGAATAGGTAAATAAATCTAAATGGTTTAGGATGAAACTAATTAATTCTGGCGCTTATTAAAATATCTACAGGTGGACCAAATTGAATGCACACAACAGGTAAATATGCTTTGCTGCCATGAGATGCCCTCAGAATAAGTCTGGATGGCAATAATTTCGGATTAGAAAATGATGGGGGAGGCCCTCAAGCCTGTGTGTACTTACTTCGTATAGAATCATCATATTATTGCTCCAACAATCTCCTTTAGTTAATATGGTGTATTCCTTGAAGTGTGCATTACTATTTCTAGCATAATTGACTATTTTTTCAACGGTTTCCTCATTACAAGCCTCTAAGATATCTCTGTCATCAATCGGGTGCAATTTCGCCAGAAAATCTTTGACCATATCCTTTAGAAGTTTAAAGAAACCCATTGCCTCCATAGATGGTATGATATCGTAGCATTTAGAGCAAAATTCCTCGTGCAAATTCGGCTGTTGGTCTTTGAGGGCGAAAGATATTGCGTGGAACTTGGCAAAGGTTCTCAGCACGAGATTCAAGTGAGCGTCGTCCATAAGGCTATGCCGATTGAACAGTGTGTAACCTTTAGCTCGTAGATTCTCCAAAACGATGATGTCTTTAGATTTTTCCTTGTAGACGCCGTAGAATTTTGGTGCGTTCTCGAAACCTTCAACTTTTCGCATTTCCAAGAATTTTCTGTAGGTGGGGTAGATGGTATCGTAGAAGAAGATTTCATTGGCGTAGCTCTGTTCTTGTTGGGCATCTTTTTCACCACCAATAGAACATTTTAGGAATAACTGTAAAGAACTGCTGTTATTTTTGACTTCAACCGCGATTGGATCAGATCCGAATCCATCACCAATTTGGGCACCATTGCAGCATTTTATTTCTGTAATATTCTCGAACTGGAATCGCTTGGCTAGATCGTAGATTATGCGTTTAATATTTTCACTAATTTGAACTTCTGCAAACATTCTATTCACTTCACCACTAGTTGCACTAATTATTGTCGATTGTTGCATCGATCTAATCACTTTGATTGGACGACCAATTATATATATGTTGGCATCGTGGGAAAAACACTTTGTGTGACGATTTCTTTTTTTTTTTATCGAACAATTGTCAAAAGCATGCTTTGTTTTGCGTTAGATCGTATTGATAATCATAGGGAGCTAGTGTTAATGACTGATAGGCACCATTTCGGATCGGTATTATAAATATATATAAATTTAGAGATAATCTGCATGCACTTTATACGAATGCATAGTTACCGAGGGAGGGGAACAATTCACTAACGAACACCTAAGGCTTTTCTATGAGTTTTGGCGCGTGCAGTTACGCAATGCACTAAATTACGTAGAAATATGCACAAGGTCGTAGTAAAAATACTGTATGCAGGCGCGTGCATATGCATCGCATCAGTTATAAAAATCTTGTTGATATTGTACGTCAATCATAAGGAAAATTCAGTACAAGTTGACCGTATACAGCATGTAACAAGAGACTGCAACACACAGGTAATCTAGCTATTTAACTACTCGCGAAAAGAATATTTTTATGGTCTTTTTTTTCAGAAAATCCAAAAGAAAATTTGATACTTGTGCACGCGTGCATTCTCCTAATGAAGAAGCACTTTCTTCCTGGCCAAATGCGTGTTATTCTATAATACTCCTCAAAATAATCACAAAGAAAATTCAGTACAAGTTGACCATATACAGCATGTAACAAGAGAAAAAGCACATATTCGAAAAACTGCAACACACAGATAATAATCTAGCTATTTAACTACTTGCGAAAAGAATATTTTTATGGTCTTTTTTTCAGAAAAGCCAAAAGAAAATTTGATACTTGTGCATCCGTGCATTCTCCAAATGAAGAAGCACTTTCTTCTTGGCCAAATGCGTGTTATTCTATAATACTCCTCAAAATATAAATTCTTCGAAAAAAATGCATCTCGAAGTTTTTGAAATCCGAGAGACGCATTGGTGCAGCAGTTGTCAAAACATGCCACATCCTTGTCGAGATTTGATTGTACGCTTGGAAGTTGGATCAGCAAAACTTTGTCGAGAGCAGATGTGTGCCAAATCAGTCTGCAAATTTTGCAATTATTCCTGAAAGCACATTCATTCAGTAAATTATATTTATTTAATAAAAAAATGTATCGAACAAGGAAAAAGGTTAGTTTTATAAATATATATATAATATAAATTTTATGCAAGGAAAATTTCTATTTTCAAAGCCAAATATTCACACTACTTCCAAAGCAAATATTTATAAATAATATTAAAGAAAGAAAATTATTTGGTTGCAGAAATTCGCTACAACAAAAAAGCTATTTTGACGGACAATGAATTACTAATAATTTGAAAATGAATAACAAAAATGAGACATTACGTTTGACTATCACGTGACTGGAGATGCGTTGGAACCAGCAAGAAGTACGAAACTTAGCTGCTAGATGGCGTTACAGGGTCTAATTTTTAATTTAATTAAACAATAATCTTTAGCTAAAATACCTAAATGAAACGATCGCAATCCCACGGCAACAGATCTTGTGGAAAATGTAACATTAGATACAATTTGTGTGTATGCCGATGACACCCTATTGATTTTGAACGATCGAGCACAAAACAAACTAGTGGAAAGAACTAATGTAATGATGAGAGATGCTTGTGAATGGTTTACCACTAATAAACTAAGTCTTAATGAAAACAAAGCTCAATATATGGACATTATATTAAACAAAAAAGAACTAACTAAGGCCACTAAGGTCTTAGGTCTGCATGTGGACAGTAAATTAATCTAGTCCACTCACATAGATGAATTTGAAAAGAGATTAAGCGCTGAGGTATACAATGTTTATGAATAAACAAGGTATTAATGGTGTGGCCTCGTATGGGATTATATTCTGGGGTTTGTCCTCTGATGTGGAGCCTGTTTTTGCTCCAAAAGCTAGCAGTCCGCATACTATGCAATTTTTTACAAAAACATTAGTCATGTAAAGAGGCATTCACGAGTGAAAAAATATTTACCTTGGCGAGTAAGTACATACTTACTATCGCCAAAAATAATCATTAAACCAAAGAACTAATAAAAAAAAGTGAAGACTCGCAAAACTACAACACACGCAGAGAAAATGACATGAAGTTACCAAACCACAGAATGTACACAGCAAAAAGCTGATTGCTAAGGCATAAAAATATACAATAAACTCTCGAATAAAATAGAAAGATATTCAATAATTTAAAATGCACGATGGTTAAAAAAGCATTTATCGAGCTTCGCCTATTATACTTTAGACGATGTTTCAATGACAATTCTATTTGTGTTTGTTAGGTATGTTTAGAATGGTCGGATGTGTCTGCTTACATGGGCCAGTAGTATATTTTCAAGGCAGTAAAATACTGCCCCGATTCGTGTTGTCTATACTAGTATCAGTGTTTAGTCGAGTCTTTGGTGAGAGAGATAAATTCGTCGCGTAGAAAATCCCAGGAAACGATTATTGTTTCATAATATAGAAAAGTATATATCCGTGAATTCTAGGATTTACATTATGGTGGTGCAAAAACTTGGTGATAAACAGCTATTGTGCCAGCACAAATCGGACTACACATTAATCTAATTTATCTATTTATAAAGATTATTTTAATTATGCGTGTTCATCCATCTACGGATGTAACACACGGTCTTTTTCAAACTATAAGCATGTTTTATTATCGTGAAGAAAGCGGTTTAGTGAGAAAAATCTTTATACACTTAATGCTACAAACTTTTCAATAACCCTATCTCATTTCTGCTACTTAAGTAAGTTAAGGGGTTCATATATAATATTTATAGTTAAATAAATAAATGATTTTGCTCTTTCCCGACACTGTATTACATACTTGTGTTAAACATTAATGTCACATATATGAAACTTAGTACTGACCTGGCGCGCAGACTAAAGTTGACCACTCTAGTTATGTATTTACAATGTACCTATGTATTATATTATTCGCAGATCACTTTCCACATAGATTTACATATGATTTTCTGTTTTCGTTATCTATTTTCACGTTTTATTGTAATAGTTATTTGCAAAAATAAAACTTATGATCATGATTATGTCATCAAATCATCCTACCAATATTACCAAAATTTAATTAAATTATATAAAAAAATGTTAAGTAACCACTTGGCAGATTGTTTCGAGTTGTAACTTGTATAAAAGTTACATTACTGTACTTCAATCACAATAGGTCATTGCAAAAACTACATTTTTCTTAAATTACATCATATTTTGGGGATTAAGCTCTCAACAAAGTGACTTTAAAAATGCATTTCAAAATCTTAAAATTATTAAAGTATTAAATTTATACAGATAATAAAGATATAATTTGAATAATGAGTTCGTGCACCTCTACAGTTCAAAGTATGCACATTGTTGTCGACCTAATTGCGAAAATAGATTAATTTATGTCGCATGTCATAGGATTTCCTTTGGTGATATAAGAGATAAACGAAATGCGTCAAAATTTCCATTTGTGAAGTTACTGAATTCTCAAGTTGTCCCTGGAAAGATCTATTGAGCGAAAGATCCAAAATGTTTCTTTTTAACACATGCATCTTAAGATTACTGCATTCTATTAGGCACACTACCAATTTGAGCCGCATATGACCTAAGTGACAATTTATATTCATATCATCAAACGGATTTTAAAAGTGCATTTCACGATTCCATTTAGTAGATTAAATCTATAAAGATAGCTTATCTAGTTGAAGCTATAAGTTCATGCAACTCGAAAGTTCAAAGTATGGACATTATCCTCTTGAACGAAAAATCATGATATATATAGATTTATGTAATTAGGCGTGTTTATTTTAATAATGTGATGGTTAGATAAATGAAATTAGTCAAAATTTCCATTGAAGGAGTCAACGAACTCTAAATATTGCAATGATTAAGTTAAAAAGGAATCTAATATCATGGATTTAGCGAAATGTTTAGTGTTTTTAATGGTATTTCTTAAAGATAACAAAAAATTCTTGTATTCAATCAAACAAATAATTTGGTTAGTAGATTTATTTGAAGCTAGCACAGTATTTGTTAATTTAACTAAGTATTTACATGGAAGTAAAAATAAATATCGCATTTTATTTTCGTATAGCAGTTTTCTCCCCATATAGTACAGCAGATGAGCAGATATACTTATGTTGTAGTAGAGAAATTGTCGCATAGATGGCGCATCTCCTATTTCATTCCAGTAACAGATAATATTTCGCATAAAATAGGCTGGAAACTACGATCGTAACATACTAATCTGATATATTTACCAGATCAACATCTGATAGGAGTCATCGCCATTGAAGGACGATTTCTTTAACGACACACTAGAGTGCTAGGGTGCTCACTGTCACTAATTCCCAACACTACTAGCATTTACAACATTCTAACGGCAAATCCCTCCTTAGTGCATGGGTTTTTGTAGATAATTAATTTTCATTTCGATAGAAAATAATCACGGCATTTTGTTGTGTTTAGGCTTGAGTCTAAAATGAATAAATGTTATAAGAAGTGGAAAAACTCCTTGAATCAACATGTTTACGGTTTTCTGCCAATCTGCATAGTTTTCAAGTTTAAATTAAAGATGACTTGAATCAACTATCAATATCTTTCACTTAAAAGAATAAACTGTTTCAACGAAAAATATATTATGTGTAAATTTAAAATTATATTTTCAAGGAAATACCAAATGATATTGGCCATATAGAAAACGCAAAAACTTTGGTTCAATACAATTCCTTTTAAATTAAAAATGATATTTCTATCAATGCTATTTGAGCAGTCGTATCTTAATAGGTGAGGGAAAACATTTCATAATCTTCCTTAATTTCCAACAAGCAACCACTTCCTCAATTTGTTTCGCATTTATTCACTTACACCCAGTATATTCGATTAGGCAATGAAGAGTCATAGGAAAATAAAAAAAATACACGAAGTACTTCATTAGAAAAATACAAATATATATCTTATTGAAGCGCCCTTACATACAATTCTGATAGTTATCACATTCCTAGTGATACACTTTAACTTCTGTTTGAAATATTTGTATATGTGACAGAAATAAGTACTTGTCGAAATAAAAATGGATATAAACGTGTTTCTAGAATTGTAACACCCTTTCAATACTAGAGCTGATACAAAAATCTGTTTTTATTGAAGGATTATCAAGAATTTGCAAATTTAAAATAAAAAAAAAATATATCAGATAATTACTAATTAATTAAATTTTGTTTACTCCTAGTTCATAAGCTCTTTGTTCGTAAAGGCGCGCGGGCTACTATTCAATACGATGCAAAGCAATAATTTTATCGTATGTATGTATGTACACTTCCCACAGGAAAAATCGGGACACCGGCATTTGTGAATTTTAAAATTTCTTGGGTGTAAATGCAGCTTTCAGAGGATATATGCACTTATCAAAGCCATAAATCACTTTTTTGTGTGTATTATTGCGATCAAAGGTAAAGACTAAAAATTTAAACAGAAATATAAATGTATATAGAGAAAAATGTTTATACATTAAATAAACACATTGCAATTTCGGTGGCGGTGTTTCCTTAGAAATACCGAATACGAAAATATTAATGTAAAAAAATACATAACAACTAAAAGCCCTCTTGAGTAGACGACACCTTTTAGAAATACACATATATGTATTTAACTTGTTTGATGTTATGTAGAGATAATTCTTTTTTATGAAAATATATGGCGATGGGATTTTAAAATTATATTACCTATTACTATGATATTAGTTACTTTATTTGATTTATGCCCGCAAGTAATACCTTAGCAATATGTGAATCAGCCTCCTGAGTTTTTGAACAATGTGATTTTCACATTGATTAATTACACTATTATTGATGTATTCATTATTGTTGTTGTTTAGTATTCTTAAATATTGTATTACTACAACAATTTTTCTATGTATTAAAAATTACCAAAACAGTTTAAATTATTTACAAATTTTTAAAGCAATTAATTTCGCAAAGAAATATTTATTTATTAACCTCGTTTATCGTATTTTCAAAGAAATATTATCTTAAGTATCGCCTGTGTAATCCAATGTCGTTCTATTTTATTGAAATATAACCAACACTTTTGGTCTGTAACACAGCTTCAGGCAGTAGCAACGAAAAAGTATTAAATGCATCAAATTCAACAATAAATATTTTAGCACTAACTGAGATTGACGAACAATATGCTTTCTTACAATGTTTGTTATGTATTATAAATCCAAATATATTTAATAATTGTTAATAAACCTGTGCTATATAAAGACTTTTGTAAAAAGACCAGTGTTGGCCATTATTTCAAAAAAATAGATCAAGGACGTCAGATAACAGGCGATAGCTAAGACAATTTCCTGAAAATACAATAAACGGAGGGTTCATAAATAAATAATTTCCTTGCAACTTAATTGCTTTATTTAAGAATTTTATAAATAATCTTAAACTGGTTTTTGTAATTTTTTATAGATAGAAGAAATTTTATAATAATACAATATTTAAGAATATAAACAACAATAGTATTAATACATCAATAATAGTGTAATCAATAAATCTGTCAAAATCACATTATCCAAAACTGAGGAGGTTGACTGACATATTGTCTATTGCTAAACTAATACTCGCGAGCATAAATCGAAACAAGTAACTAATATCAAAGCAGCACTAACGAGTACATAATTAAATAAATACAATCCATCACACATGTTTCTTAAAAAGAATGACTCTACATAACATATCAAACAAGTTAAATACATATATATTTCTAAATGAAGCCGTCTATTCAAGAGTTCTTTTGTTGTTATGTATTTTTTTTTCATTGGTATTTCTAAAGGAAACGCCGCAACCGAAACTCCGATTGTTTATTCCTATACATAAATCTTTTCCTTCTATATATTGATTTTTCTGTTTAAATTCTAGTCCTTACCTTTGATCGCAGTAATATACATAATTAAGTGATTTATGGCTATGATAAGTGAATACGTCCTCCGAAAGTTGCATTTATAATCAAGAAATTTTAAAATTCTGAATTGCTGGTGTCCCGATTTTTCCTGTGAGAAGTGTACGTCCATGTATTTCCACTGTTTTTCGCAGTGTTGCCAACCGTCAAGAAGTATTTTCCCCTAGATGGTGTGTGAAATTCTCCTTGACCAAGTACTTTGTCCCCACCCAAAAAAATGATTTTGAAATTTAGTATATTACAAATCTCCCTAATAACGAACTTTAAATTACCTGCAATTATTTTTAGTGAATTCAACGTAAAAGTATTAAAATAACCATGGATGTAGTACAAAATAGTGGGAAATTTTATGTTTTAACATAGAATTACTGAAAATAATTGTGGGAAATTTAAAATTAGCTATTTGAGATTCATGACTTCCGAGTTTCGTGGTGTGTGTGCGTATCATTAGGTAATGCTGAAAGTCGAAAAAATATAGAAATTAAAGAAAATATAAGTTTATTTGTAAAAAAAAAAAAATGGATTAAATTTATTATTTTCTAAAATTTCTCTGAAATTTCCCTTAAGGAATGTATCCCCTAAAGGGTCCCCTCACCTTAAAAGTTTACTCTAAATTTATGGGAAAATCCCCCAAGTTGGCAACACTGATTTTTCGATGGAAGAAGTGCGTTTATCTGATTCTTATCACTCCAGTCGGCCAATTCAATTTCTGCATGTTTGTTCGCTCTGAGATATCGGCTATTTCTACGGGCTATAACGGTAGGCATACGCAATACAGGGTTATTATTGTATAGCACTTTTTAAAAAAAGGGGTAAAAGATATACATGAGCAATGCCTATATACAAAAAATTACGATTCTATGTGCATGTTGTAATTTTCCAAATTTTAGGGCCCAAAATGTAGTTAAAGACGGCCCACATCTGTGTTTACCATTTGTATACACATAAATCTGATAGGAAATGAATTTCAACCATCTGTAATTAAACATCGAAAAAATTAAATTCTAGGCATATTGAATTCATTCAAAGCAGATGTTATTTACACAAGATTTAAACTGAGATAAGACGGAAGCACCAGAATGCAAACAAACCAGTCAGGTGTTTTTTTTTAATGATGTGCTTTTGCCATGAACTCGTGTATCACGTAAAGTAGTAGTACATTTTAAAGATTAAATTTGTTTTAAAATTAACTTATTATGTTTGCAATAAAACTAATGTATGGTTGTTGACTTTATGTAGCGTGTTTCAAATCTATACGCTGCCATTGCAAACGCATGCATCCACTGCGAATAGCAAGTGTAAACTAAATGTAATCCCAACGTTCAAAGTGTAGCGACGACCGATGGTTCACCGGTATGCTAAATGAGTCAGGGCCGGACTCGAATAAAGAAATATCATTTTCTCGGTACTCCGTGTACTTAGAACCGTAATTGTTTGTATATACGCATTGTTCATGCATATCTTTTACCCCTTTTTTAAAGAGTGCTATACAATAATAACCCTGTATATACAATGAGCAAACAAAACTGTTTTGCATCGTGGGACTAGGAATTGTATATGTTGATATACACTCTTTATAAATACTCCTCATATCCCAACCAGGCTCTGCGCCTGAATAATGCTCTTCACTAATAATTACATGTTTGAGTTAGGAGAAGAAAAAAACATTTTATTATGCTCGTTTTTTCAATGCAATACATTATCTCTTATTTAAGGAATTAAGCAGACCTTGAACTAAATTAATGTTGTTTGTTTATTTTGCCGATTTATCTAACGGTGCGTAAAAATATTGACCTTTTTTAAACAGAGAGAAATGTTTTATATACTGCAACGTAATATAATATAAATATTTATCTTACATTAGATCTTTTGAACTATAGAAATGATATTAAAAAATCCTCGTAAGTCGGATATTACATAATAAAAGTTTTTTTTGACAAAGATCTTTGATAAAGATTTCTGTGTTAATCGCAATCAAATTAAATATAGACATCAACGCTAACGCGTACTTATAAATTTTTCAACTAAAATTATTAAGACTGACCTGAGTTTTTAATGCATTAGTTTTATTCTCTGATATTCTTTGTTAATTTATTATCTATATATGTAAATAATATCCAAAGTTCTGCTTAAATACAGGGTGTATCAAATAAAAAAGTAAATTTTGCTTGGGTGTTAACTACACGACATATAAAGCACAAACCCGCCGAAACCGGATTTCATCATTAAAAAATAAAAAAAAGTAAAATTTAGAGCCAAAAATTCTTTAGTCCGGGCCTGATGCAAGGAAACGTCATGTTAAGCACCCGCTAAACGTGGTATTATGTATAAATACATTGCACTCATTTAATATTATTCTTAATGGTATGCCGAAAGTTCATTTAACGTCATTCTGAATAAATAAAGGCCCTTGTAAAAATAGCAACACTGAGGCATTTTAAATTTCTTCTTTTTATAAAATAAACATTTCTTTTTTGTTAAGAGCATTCTACGTAAATCTACAAAGCATTATTTTTAATATCCTGATAAGACGTTCGCATTTCACCGGATATGCGACTTCAGTAGTTACAAAAAACGTAAATATTTTTCTTTTGCTTTGTCGAATCGAAAGTTAGTTGTTAATAAACGGTACCACATGAATCTGAGTTATTTCTTCTGGATTTATTTAATCAAATAACGAAATATGAATTGAATCGAAAGAAATAAATGTAGATACAGAAAATTTGCAAACACGCCTTTTTACTATGATATCGCTCGAAAAATGAATCTATAAATTCCCGCGCTTTTGCCGATGCATCAAGCTTCGATTTTCCTTATATGAAATCATGATGGTCCTGAAAAGGATATGGCTGAATGATAGTGGTGTGTGGGGTATACTCGGGACAGCATTTAGGTTGGGCACAGGTGCGGCTCTAGCCCACGGCATTTATAAAATATTTTTTTCTCGTTAATGCTTACAGATAGACCCCCTGTGCATTAAGACTTTTTGAATGTATATGATTACAGCTGCTACATATTATTATATTTACCTCTATATCTGATACACCCTGTATACCAGATGTATATAATATTTTATTAACATTAGACAATAGTGATAGGTTACTACGAAGCAAACTGCTATTTTGTAGCAGCTAACAACCGTTAGCCAGTTTGTAGCAGCTATTCAATATCAAAAGAAGCTGCTACTTTTTGTAGCAGTTTCCTAACATAGTAGACAAGTGCGAATGTTACATAGAACCATCCCATGTTATTAAATTAATCACTAAAAGCATATAATAATGATGAGTTGTGTATTTGCGACCATTGTGTATGAGTTGCTTAGCACTCATAACAAACCTTCTGTAAGTAATTTATCGCAATTTTAGATAACAGTTTAATTGGGATGAGTAGGAAATTTTAGAAATCAAGATTGCATACCGAGAAATGAACAGCACGTGTCAAATTACTGATGATATAATAGTAATTTAATGGTGAGAGATACTTCTTTTGAACGTTGTAAGCTAAAATGATAATGGATTCTTCTTTGTTGCAACAAATCCATGTAGATATAATATTTACAATCAGCACCAGGTAGAAGGATTTCTCTCACTGAACGGTATTTATTTCAGCTCAACAAGTTATTTTTAAAGAACAAAGAGATATTTTACTTACAAGGAGAGCCCACCAAATGTTAACCTCAGATTTGATTCCAGTTTTCTTGATAATGTGGACCCCTTGCAGTACTTTGGTAAACTTTTAGCCATAAATGCCAGGCGTTGATTTTTTTAGAGCCCAATATAGATTTATATCTTGCATAAGTACCTTAATACGCAACTAGCTTACAAGTCCGTAATAGTGTAGTAGTAAAGCGCCTGGCGTGTAATCTGTGTGCCTGGGTCCGAATCTGGCAGCCGAATGTTTTTTTATGCTGTATTATTTTCAAATTAAATATTATCCTGATATTGAAAGTATAAAGGAAGGTTTAATTTACATGGACTGTAGGTAATATTCTTTAATTAAGTATA
Source organism: Protaetia brevitarsis (assembly GCA_004143645.1). Lineage (NCBI taxonomy): Eukaryota > Metazoa > Arthropoda > Insecta > Coleoptera > Scarabaeidae > Protaetia > Protaetia brevitarsis. The sequence goes on along the minus strand of RXPK01003005.1, from coordinate 2,284 downwards.
GGTAAAAGTAAATATCAGTAATTAGTAACATGTAATTTTTTTTTGGTTGATTGCATTGGATAATAATCGGATCACCCTTAAATCATTCCGTAAAAAAAGTAAACATTAACGTTTTGCCATATATGGCTAATATTTTACAAAAGTGTTCCAAAGGGGTTCCCACTATCAATTGGCAAAACCCGGAGCAAATAAATCTTAGCTTAACATTTGGTAGGTGCTCCTCGTGAGTTTATTTAATATTATTTTATTCATGGCGCCAGTGGTATGTTACATACTTGTCTTTTTTTGAATTAGGTATATTGAAAGTAAATATCAGTAATTAGTAACATTTCCATTTATTTTAGTTGATTGCATTGGATGATAATAGAATTGCCATAATTGATTCCGTTAAAATAAACAACAAGAGATTAATACAATATAAAATATATTAGCTGTTAAGCAACGATGCCTCGAGGGCTCTACGGGTCTACACTCGCCCATGGACAAAAAAAAGCAGCGTTGTAGTCGCTGTAGAATCTTCATGGAGATGGTACAAGTATGTGGATGTACTGGTGATTGTTCGTCATCAGAAGAATTAAACATATCACAAATCATGACGCAATGAAAGGAACATAATTGGTACAGTCTTTCCAGGAGGTTTCTGTGGCGCAGGAAACTTTTGCAACTATCGATGCATGGTCCATTTGAAAAAAAAAATCGTTTCGATAGTTTGAAGCTATTTATATTGACATATGTAATACATTAGGTCGACCAATAGCACTGATGATCCTTGCTAAAGTGAAAACAACACAAAAACACTTACTTATTCTCGGTAACATCAAAATACTACGGTATGTAACATGTGTGCCAACCTGTACTGTCAATCCTCTAGCGTCAAAATTTCTTTTCTATTCAATTCAAAATTAAGATTTGTTGGCCCAAAAAATAATGCGTTTCACATTCACAAAACTGTAGTTTCTGGTCTAGTGATACAAATAACTATTGCCGACATCTTGACTTAATCTTAGCCAATTCACATAGATTTTTTTTATTGCTATTTGAAGGCGTTTAGACGCAGGAATACTTTTTTTGTGGTAGGTAATTTTTCAATCTCAAATTGCTATCCAGAATGCAGCCAGAGCAATAAAAGACACACTTACTATTGCTGCAACCTACACAGTACCTTATGTTCAATTGTTTTTAAAAAAGAAACAAGGTGAGATGATGAACTAACTCGTTGAAATATGTCGATTCTAACATGTGTATGTTGACAACAAAGTTAAACACATTAATCAGAATACAATATCAAATACGCTCTTTCGTACCCCACTTGGCAAAATAACATGACTATAACGTTGTCTAAATGTTATCTTGTAACGCGAAATGTTACAAAAATATCTACAATGTACCACATGCAGTAACATTTCTACGACTGTTTAATGTCCGCCTAAGCGATGTTACGAAACAATATTTCCCAGTAATGTTAATACGAGGTCTTCGAGTAAACTTACTTTAACATGACGGTTATGTTGAAGTATAGCTCTTCCGTAACATTTCTCATATGTTAAAGAGAAATATTGATACAGTGTGGCAATTAAATGTTTTTATGAATATATCTACACTAATGTTTCTATTAGGATCTTTTATTTACTCCAAAAGTTCTTGCTGCATTATACAAGAAACATGCTGTTGAGGTTTATCGAGAGGTTATATTAATTAATATAAAACGGAATTCTCAATCAATCTTATTGAAATTCAATGTTAATATTATAATTTCATGTTCAACTCGATAGATCGCGCCTTCTGTTTATACGAATTTATCTTCACTTACTAAAATTACAATATTAACATTAACATTAATGCCAGAAAAATATAATGGACAAGACATTTTTATAATATAACATTATAAGTCTTTTTTGTAGTTATTTTTGCAGATGCATTAAAATGGTCAATCATATATCATCTAGTTCTATGTAAAAATTAAATAGTAATACTATGAATAATATTATAAATAGCTATTTAAGTAAACGAAATACATTAATAAATACTTTAAAAAGTAAGATGCTCCTTACAGAAGACAATAAAGGCATTTATTGATTAAAAAAAGTACATTAAATTCCATTTTAATAAACGTCAGTATTGGAAACAGATTATGGGGCACATAAATTAACATGAATAGAATCTAAAAAAACTCACAACACATAAGAAAAATGCCCGAATGCATTTTATTCCTTTAAATATTTGCTGTTTTTCTATCAAATCTTGTGTTTGCTAATGAAACATTCCATGACATTTCGTATTCTGT